>JAVKPL010004500.1:0-222382 GCA_032173675.1 Gastrolobium villosum
ATTGCTGGTGCGCAGTGATTGGGAACTCGGCGTATAGCCTAGTAAGTTGGGCATATACATCTCTGAGCGCATACCATCCGGTATAGCAAATAGGTCTACCTCGGACCTAACAATATATATATATATATATATATATATATATATATATATATATATATATAATTTAGCTCCTAAAAAATGATGGCTCCATTATTGCTTATGGTATATATTCTTTAACTAAGGTGCTCAAGCATTTCAACATTAACTTAAGCAATGAAAAAGAGAAGGAAGACCTGAATTTGAAAAAAGAAAATATAAAGAATAAAAAATGTAAGGCATACGTATTTGGAAAAGATGGAATCAATTGGTAAAGATCCGAAATAAGAGCCAAAATGAAGAACGACAAGGTTACAATGCTGCAAAAAAATTAAAATATATTAACAATTTAACAATTTAATAAATAATTTTATAACTATATAATTAAAGTTAACGAATATTTAATTTTATAACAATTTAACTGAAACTCAATCGATATATACTTAAAATATATTAACAATTAAAATATTAAAATAAAATAGTTAAAAAAGTCTATATCTATGAAACATCATTCCTAATTATAAATTTTTTTTTTTGTACAGAAAAGGGGCACAGCCCCAACAAAAAGCAAAACAGAAACAGAACCAAAAAAGAACAAAACAAAAAGCAGAAAAGAAAAACATAAAGAAGCAACACAAAGGTCTTAAACAATGGTTGGCCAGCAGGGGTCTGGACATCTTTCTCCAACAGATTTTGCAGCTCAGACGGTTGATTCAAACATTCCTAATTATAAATAAAAAACAAAGAAATATAATGTTGAGAATAATTTTCAGAATAACAATATTATTATTAATAAAAGTAAATACCTGGCAGTAAGTTTATTTGAACCTATTTACAAAAAAAAAAAAAAAAGTTTATTCAAACCAACTTACCAACATTAAGAGTTGTGAATTAGAAAAATCCTTTTAATGTTAGCTGATCAAGATTATGATGTACTTTAAAACATGAATACACTTTTACTTACTCACTTTAAGGTGAAACTTACTTAAGATTAAAGTTAAAGGAAAATAATACTCTTATATTACATGAGGTACTCCCATTTTCCTACACAAATTCATTTTTCGTGCCAATTAATTTTTCTTTTCTTTTTTAACATAAAATATGGGACTCACATTTAACTTCTCTCTACTTTTTTTTCCTCCTACAATCCTACAACATAAGAAAAGTTAAAACCGAAGTTAAAAGTGCAAAAGTTAAAAATTGCAATATTTATGGGGAGGGGGTGGGGGAACTCTTGTTCTTTGAGACTTTCTCTTTTCTTGTTAAATGATTATATATATATATATATATATATATATATATATATATGTGTAAAGTGTATATCATTTTAAATGATGTAAAGTTGTGTCATTTTAAGAAAAAGAAAGAAATAGATAAAGGAGGGGAGAGAGTTGACAAAAAAAAAAAGATGTGTGTCCCATCCCTTTGTGAGAGTGAAAGGATATAAGTTATATCATTTTAAAGAATAAACACTTTTCCCTATAAATATATATTCGACATACAATAATAAAAAAAAATACACACATTATTTGTACCCAACAAAAAATAACAAAAAAATAAAAATACTTTAAATTGATAGATGATGCATTTTTACATAATTATATCTAGATACCATTAAAGGTCTCTCATTGTATTTAGAGAGAGGTTGTAATTTCTTCCACATAGTGAAAATCTTCTTTGATCTTGCCCGTGGTTTTTCCCAAATTGGGTTTTCCACGTAAATCTTGTGTGTCACTTCCATTGGCGTATTTATTGCTATCCTGACCGGTGGAATCAAGATAAAGTTAATTACACTGTTGGTGTCTAGGAAAGTGAGTGGTTATTTAATTAGTCACCGTTGCATAGCACGGAGAGACTCCCATTGTTTACACTTACCTGGCCAATTGTGTGGTTAGCAGTGTCTTGAGACTCTGGTTCGTCTCAACTCTATTTTAGTTGCATGATACTCTGTCTCCTAACATTTGCCACAGTGTCCAGTGTAATATCCGGATATGGCATATCCGGATATGCCTCTTCTGATATCCGGATATCCTGGGTTCTCACAGAACAGTAGCCGTACTGTGTGAACAGTAAGCTAGTGGGTGTGTGTGGACCCAAGTTTAAGGAAGTTGAACTTATGTAATTAATGAACTAAGTCAGAATCATGTGATTAAGGGCTTATGGCTTTGATGGAAGCCTTGAGACGTAAAACGTAAAGGAAAGGCGTAGTCTTTAAGTTGTATGCTTGAGATGCATGAATATTGATGTATTATTGGTCCATATCAGATTGTGATACTGCTGTTTGTGGACTTGTGAGTGGTTGGACTCTTGGCTTGGATAGCTAGCTTGCAAGGTAAGCTTTCGTGTCCTCGGTTTAGCCATTTTGATGTTCCACCATGTCCCATGGGGATGGGTTTATGCATGCTGTGTTACATGCTTTATTGTTTTGGAAATGCTGTTGAGCTATTTATATGCAATGAGCTTTTATGAGATGCATGTTGTGTCCACCTAGACGGTAATTCTGAGTATGTAGCACATACAAGATGGAGAAGCTGTGGGTGAGGTGCAGGTAGTATCCATGTACTCATGTAGGCATAGACGTATTCCTACATTTCTCTGGCCAGTAGATTTGATAAACACACATGGCATGATTAATTGCTGCATCGCATAGTTTTGGAACTTATATTGTAAATACTGTTTTTTGAACTTATATTACACATGTAAGTGAGCTTGGGGTGGAGACTCCTTGAGGACCCCTTGTCTTACTGAGATTTCTTGTTAGATATCTCACCCCACGTTTGGGGATGCTTATTTCAGGATCAGGTAATGTTGAGGGCTCAGGTGGCAGGAGGGCAGAGCTGAGTTGATATGATGATATGCTGACTGCTGTTATGTTTTCCGACTGTTGTTTATGTTTTCTGCTGAGTTTATGTTATGACTGTTATTGGGCATTGTTGCCTTATTTGGTGAGCATGGGGCTTGTCCATGCCTCATGGTTTGACTATTGTCTTTGAATTTAATGTTGTAATTAAAGTATCAGGATTTTGACCCAGGCTACTTGTGTAGACCTGTGGCTTTAGATACTCACATTATATTTGTGTACGAGGTATTCAGTTAGATGTCTTGCAATTTACATACAGGCAGTATTTTTATTAAAATGATTAAGTAATCAAGTTGGTTAAGTTAATGACGTCATAATCGAATTAAAGAAAAAGTTATTCCGCATTTTTATTAAGCGTGGCTTAATACGATAGTGTGTTAACAATCCGGGTTAACACGGGCTGTTACACTATAACTCACCAAACGATTGGGAATGCTAGGCGAACGCCTGACTTATATATGTTTGAAACTTCTGATATGTTTTCCCATTTTAATGTTCCTCATCCCCTTTCCTTTGGTGTATCTTTTACATCTTCTATAATTTGAAACTCACGTATGGGACATCTTTCACCTTCCCTTTTGAATTCAATGAAACATAATTTGGATTTTTCGAGTTCTTTTCTTTATGATGCCCTCTACTTCATTTGTCTTTTAGCTAAACAAAAATGCCTCCCTTTTATTTTGAATCCTAAAATGTCATCTACTGCCTTTGATTTAATACAATGTGATATTTTGGGGTCCTTTTAATCCCCTTTATGTTAATGGTGATAAATATCTTCTGACAATTGTGGATGATGTGACTCAATTTACATGGATATATTTAATCAAAAGCAAATCTGACTTCTCTCTCATCTTTTCTTCCTTCTACAATCTTATCCTTACTTAATACTAGTTACTAATTAAATCTATTCACTGTGACAATGCTCTTGAATTCCATCTGCTTGTCTTTTTTTTTTATTCCAAAGGTATCCGAATTTTTTACTCGTGTCAAACTTCCACAATAGAATTCTATTGTCGAATGCAAACATAAGCACATTTTAAATGTTGCATGTGCCCTGCATTTTCAATCTCAGATGCCTCTAGCTTATTGGAACGTTTGAGTTCTCACTGTCGTTTATCTTATAAATCGATCTTCTTCTCCTTTACTTGCTCACAAAACTCCTTTTAAGCTCCTTTCTCACAAACCTCCCGATTATTCTCATCTTTGTGTCTTTGGTTGTCTCTGTTTTTACTCTATTCTATCTCGCACCAAACATAAATTATCCCCTAGTTCTTTTCTTGCTATTTTTCTGGGTTATCCTTCTAGCTATAAGGCATATAAACTTCTTGATATGCACACTATTCAAATTATCATTTATAGAGATATCATTTTCCATGAATCCATCTTCCCCTTTGCCACCTCTTTTGATCCTAAAACCTCTCTTCTCTCTTTACCTCTATCATCTTCCCTTCTCACACGCTGAAGCTCCAATGCTGTCATCTTCTCGTCCTACCCGCATCTGAAAGCCTCCCTCTCATCTTTTTGATTTTGTCTGCTCTATATCGACTCATCATCCTATTTCTGCTTACTTATCCTATTCAAAACCCTCTCTTTCTCATCATGCCTTCGTTAATGCCTTTTCCTCCCAATATAAACTTTCTTCTTATATAGAGGCCTCCCAATTACCTGAATAGTTCTCTTCCATGGCTGCTGAACTTTCTGCTCTAGAGCAAAATAAAATTTGGTCCATTGTCTTTCTTCTCCATGGAAAGAATCCAGTTGGTTATAAATAGGTGTATCGGGTTAATTATCATTCTGATGGGTCCTTTGAGTGCTATAAAGCTAGGGTGATTGCCAAATATTTTACACAACAAGAAGGCTTGGATTTTTTTTTGGAGACATTTTCCATGTTGCGAAAATCAATACTACACGCTTGGTGCTTACTCTTGCTACTGTAAAAAATTGGCATTTGGTTCAACTAGATGTCAACGATGCTTTCTTCCATGGAGAGCTTTCAGAAGAGGTCTGTATGGTATTACCTCCCGGTTATCACAAACAGGGGAAGTCTTTACCCCTAAATCCAGCATGCGGGTTGCACAAATCACTCCATGGTCTGAAGTAAGCTTTTAGACAATGGTTTGCCAAGTTATTCTACACTATATTATCTCTTGGTTTCTCTCATTCTCAAGTTGATCATTCTCTGTTTCTCAAACATGTTGATCATTTTTTTATGGCTATTTTAGTGTAAATCGATGACGTTATTTTAGCGTCTAACAATATTAATCAGATATATGACCTTACTTCTCTGCTGGACAACAAATTTACTTTGGAAAATCTTGGTCCCTTGAAATTTTTTTGGTACTTGAGGTTGCTGGCTCATCTGTAGGTATTTCCATTAGTCAACGTCATTACACTCTTCATATTTTGTCTAATGCTAGTTACCTTTGTTGTAAGCCTAAGTCCACTCGAATTGAACCAAATCTCAATCTTTCTGCACATTCTGATGAATCTCTTTCGGATACTACTCAATATAAGTGCCTGTTGGGTCGTTTGCTCTATCTCACTCTCTCTAGGCCAGACATTTGCTATGTCTTCAATCATCTTAATCAATTTATGGCTGCTCCTAAGTTGCCTCATTTGCATGTTGTTCATCGTATCCTGGCATATTTGAAGGCTATTGTTGGTTAAGGCTTACTCTTTTCCTCTGCCTCCTTTATTATGTTTAATGTCTTCTCTGATTTGGATTGGGCATCTTGCCCTGATACTCGTAGATCCATTTTTTCATTCTGTGTTTTCTTAGGAGACTGATTGATCAGTTGAAAATCAAAGAATGTTTCCCGTTCTTCAGCTGAAGCGAAGCACCGCTCTACGCCCAATGTTACATGTGAAATCATTTGGCTTTTCTCATTACTCAAGGATTTTCACATGTGTAATCCTACCCTAGCACATCTTTTTTGTGACAACAAAGTTGTATTACACATCGCTGTGAATCTTTCTTTCTATGAGCGAACTAAGCATATTGAAATTGATTGTCACTTGGTCTATGAGAACATTTCCAAAGGCTACCTATAAACTTTTCCACTAGCTTTTGCAAATCAACTTGCTGACATATTTACCAAAGCCCTCCATCCTATACAGTTTATGATACTTCTTTTCTAGATGGGAGTGCACAATATTCATTTTCCATCTTGAAGGTAAGTGTTAGTATATACATTTTCTTTTTTCTATAGCTTATGTTATTTTTATTCTTTGTATTATGTACCATGTATTGTGTGAGGTAGTGGCATTCTGTTAGCACCAACTTTCTCTTCTTTGTTTCTGTTATTCATTTCTGATTGTATACACACACTTTGTACAATTGATAGAAATAGAATAATAAAATTCAGATTCTTTCTTCTCTATTGTTCTCTATGATAGTTGTCATAAAACTCTTCTTCCCTTCATTTTGTTTGTATAATGCACAAGTTCTTGCATTATGGTAATATTATGGAAATTGATCCTCTCATATGTTAAATAATGTGACCATGTCATATGAGAGGATCTTAACCATCAATGTACAAATCAACAGTGACCGACTTTATAATTTCCTGTTTCAATATTTTTCTTTCTCTCTCTCATCTTTTATCACCATTGATTCACCCTTATATGTTTAGGATCCCCTGACATGACATAATCATGTTAAATTACACATGAGAGGATCCAATGCCTAATATTATATTGTATGTGTCTTAGTGTAATAAAGCTAACTTGGAATGATAATATGATATTATGCACCATAGACTTTAATCATTGCACATTGATTATACTAAAAAGTTTGTATTTAATTGAGTGCAAGGATATAAATCTAAATTAGAAGACATGGATTAGCGTTTGGCCTTTTGGAATGAGAATCAAGAAGGTGCTATTAAATTCTTTTATTTTATCTAGGTATTTGCATATATTGTGGATAGTTTGGTATATATGAGAACCCAATTAAGAATTTGTTTTTATTAGGTCATGCTCTGGAATAATAATAATTGGCGTAATTTGAAAGCGTTCACAATGAATAAAAAGACTTTAGTAAAGGTTGCTTAAGCCATGTTGCTTCTGCAACCTCATTGCCAAGCAACTTCTACATCAACCTTATCCCAAGCCACCCATAAGGATCCATGAAGAAAACTTGTCGCCTCACCACTTGCAAAGTGACTTGGTGGACGTCTCCCAAAGTTGGTCATTTCTCCACTATAAATATAAATTGTGTTGACCAATGGTACAAATATTCTTTTACATGAATAAACCTGCTGGAACATTGGACTCACTTGAGCATCAGAGTATCTTGCAGATACACCTATCATCTTGTTTCAATGAAGACCAATGAGTTAAAACTGCATCAAATTACTTGTGTAGAAAAAGATCACATAATCAAACCAAACAAATAAAAATGGTTTTGATCAGGTCATTCAAGTACTTTTAAGCTTTATTTCACCCCAAAAAATTGTCAAGTCTTTACTATGGACCTATATAAACGCAGGAATTATTTTTCCATCCCCAAGGAAGAATAATCATCTTTTCATTTTTCAAATAAAAAGTCGTATCATAAAAAATCTATTTATATTAAGAAGAAAATTTGTATCTTTCTTTCTTAGTTTTTAAAACTTTAATATATTGTAATGCAAGTCATGATCACGACTAAGTTCATCCACTCATTAAATTTAAGATTTTATCTTGCATTCTTAATCTCCAACATAATTTTATTATGTTCACTTCTTCATAATTCGTCATATATAAAATGTTACAACAACATTCAAAAAATTTAAGAAAATGTTAGATGACTTGCCTCACTTGTTTTTTTATCATTAAAATCAGATTAAGTGTGTGACCTAACAAATTATTCCTTCATGGTGATGACAAACAATTCATGTCATAATGAAAAACACAATGCAAACAACTTATAATGATGTAATACTTGGAATATAAGTATGTAGGAGAGGATTTACTATAACTGGAACATATAGTAATAGGGTTTTATAAAAGTTATCTTGTAGGAAAAGTGATTGTGTAATGTTATAGAGATTCGTTTTGCGTGTCAGAGTTTTTTTTTTTGCTGCGGGTCCCACAAAATGTTGTGAGTGTAGAAAATTTTTCCTGGTCATATTAAATAATAGGTGATAAACCCATAGTAATAACAATATAGTCTTAGTTTTCACCAAAAAAAATAAAAATATAGTCTTAGTTTTTTAATCATGGTGAAATGTAGACATCTAACTTTCTTCCGCCTTTTAGCATCATAAAAAAGATTAAATATGAATAATTAAAAAAGAGATAAATCTTAAAATAATATTAACAAAATATGATTGTAAGTTCATGTATGATAAATCTATCTTATAATTTATTCATTATAGTATATGACATAAATCTTTTCAATATAGTCAAAATTATTCTTTAGTTGTTATTGTAAATGATATTATAAGGAATAAATATTATATTAAATTATGGGAATAACATCTATCTTTGGAAGGATATGAGCTTATATCCTTTTAGATCCTAACAGTTGATTTCCGTTTATCAATGGTTATAATTTATTGGATCAAAATTATTAATTAATAATAAATTTGGTCCATTAAATTTGACCCAATAGATTATAATCGTTAATGGACGGAAATCAACAGTCTAAAATGATATAAACTTATATCCTTTAAAAAAATATATGTTTTTCCCTTAAATTATTTATGACAGAATAATATTAATTCTTTGAAAAAAAAGCATGTCTAAAATAAACTTGTTTTAAAAGCAGAAAGTAAAAAAGCATATCTATTTTTAAATTCTAATAATTTTTAAAAAAACATATATATATAAAAATGAGTTTTATAAGAGTTATGTAGTAGGAAAAGTGACTGTGTTATGTTATAAAGATTCGTTTTGTGCGCCGAGATTTTTTTTGCTGCGGGCCCCACAAAATATTATGTGTGTAGAAATTTTTTTATGGTTATGCTAAATCATACCTGATAAACCCTACAAAAATACTCGGTTAAAGTGAAACCTAAAAAAATACCGATGCTGCATATTTGTGGCTGAGGTTTGTGGTGTGGCTGAGGTTTGTGGTGGGTTGTTCTCAGCGTTTCTCTGTGTTCACCACACGGCTCCGTATTCTCAGCGTTTCTGTTGAGACCAAAAGGGGCTATGATTATAATGAGAGAGGGCTTGAGTGGGAAACCCAATTCCATGGCCAAGTTCAGATCTTGATGGTGCCGCCATGCCCTTTGCACCAAAGGGTTCGGCTTTGGTATTTCAGATTCTGTCTTTCTCCGCCGCCTCCACCACCATCACCACCACATCCTCTTTCTCTCTATTCCCATGAATTGGATTTTTCCCACTATGACAGAGCTTTCAAAATTTACACTTGATATGAGCCCTTCACCTTTTTTTATATTTCATTTTTGCTAGTATTGTCGGTGTGAAATTTTATTTTCTTCAATTTTGTTTTATCAATTTTTTTTTGTTTTTTTTTGCACCGATTGTATTTTGTAAGAGGAAACACTTATGTTTTGTTTTCTCTTGGAAGCCTCAGTGCGCATAGAAAATGCCTGATTAGAGCTACTGCTTATTTTTGAAGAACAGGTTTTTCTTTTTGTTTGTTAACAAAAGGAACTGTTTTTTTTTTGGAAAATATGGTTTGTATGTTGTAATTGGGCAGCCGCCAGACAACCGTAGGGATGGTATCCACATATGATGGGTTATTTTTCTGTCTCATTTTTCTACTGATTCCATCCCACATTTTCTATTTAATTCACCCCGTGTCGTGTCTCGTCTCTTCGAAGGGCCATTGATTTGCTTTCTGATTTGGCTTTTACAACACATTCTTCTTACATATCACCCACCCCGTGTCTCTTTTCGGTCTAATCACCACTCCACTAATTTGCTTTCTTTGTATCTCCTCATCGATCACAAACAAAAAAACTAGCGTTAGGATTTGGTTACGTTAATCAATCGGTGGAGTGCAACCATGTCTTCGTCTTCGTTGAAAGAGAGCCTGACTCGGAACAAATCGCCTGCTCCCATAGAAATTGGCTGGAATCGCACTTTCGAGTGGATCGAGTTTTCCACGTATACTCGCGTGGAGGAGATGCTAGGCAATGTTGCCCAAGCAAGGGAGATTTTTGATAGATGGATGGAGTCGATGCCTGACCAGGAGGCAGCATGGCTTACTTACATCAAGTTTGAAATGAGGTACAACGAAATTGAACGAGCTCGAGGGTTATTTGAACGCTTTGTAATCTGCCACCCAAAGGTTGGGGCTTGGATAAAGTACGCCGAGTTTGAGATGATGAAGATTGGGGAGGTTGCTAAAGCGAGGAGTGTGTATGAGAAAGCGATGGAGAAGCTCAAGGATGATGAGGAAGCAAAGCAACTCTTTCAATCTTTTGCTAGGTTTCAGGAAAGATGCAAGGAGACAGATCGGCTAAGATTTATATGTAAGTTTTCACTTGATTGTATTCCCAATGAAAGCACAAAAATTTTGTTTAGCAAGTTTCTGTCCTCTGAAAAGCAGTATGGGTACAGGAAAGGGATGGATGATGCTGTTATTGGGAAGAGAATGTCTGAGTATGAGGATGAAGTGAGAAAATATCCGATGAATTTTGATTCATGGTTTGGCTACATTAGATTGGAAGAAAGTGTGGGAGGGAGCAAAGAAAGAATCAGGGAGCTCTATGAGAGAGCAAAATTTTTGTGCTTTCATTGGGAATACAATCAAGTGAAAACTTACATATAAATCTTAGCCGATCTGTCTCCTTGCATCTTTCCTGAAACCCAGCAAAAGATTGAAAGAGTTGCTCTGCTTCCTCATCATCCTTGAGCTTCTCCATCGCTCTCTCATACACACTCCTCGCTTTAGCAACCTCCCCAATCTTCATCTCAAACTCGGCGTACTTTATCCAAGCCCCAACCTTTGGGTGGCAGATTACAAAGCGTTCAAATAACCCTCGAGCTCGTTCAATTTCGTTGTACCTCATTTCAAACTTGATGTAAGTAAGCCATGCTGCCTCCTGGTCAGGCATCGACTCCATCCATCTATCAAAAATCTCCCTTGCTTGGGCAACATTGCCTAGCATCTCCTCCACGCGAGTATACGTGGAAAACTCGATCAACTCGAAAGTGCGATTCCAGCCAATTTCTATGGGAGCAGGCGATTTGTTCCGAGTCAGGCTCTCTTTCAACGAATACGAAGACGAAGACATGGTTGCACTCCACCGATTGATTAACGTAACCAAACCCTAATGCTAGTTTTTTTGTTTGTGATCGATGAGGAGATACAAAGAAAGCAAATTAGTGGAGTGGTGATTAGACTGAAAAGAGGAGACACAGGGTGGGTGATATGTCAGAAGGATGTGTTGTAAAAGCCAAATCAGAAAGCAAATCAATGGCCCTTCGAAGAGACGAGACACGACACGGGGTGAGTGGGTGATATGTAAGAAAATCAAAGACAGAAAGCAAAGCGACACAGAGTGAGTCGGTGATATGTAAGAAAATCAATGGCCCTTCGAAGACAGAAAGCAAAGACGAGACACGGGTAAGAAGGATGCGTTCTCTACTTATTTATAGGGGTGATATGTAAATGGAGAGTGATTTTTATGCGTTGAAAGGATATTATTCTTATTCCACATCTGTTACTCAGAATTTAATGAAGAGTGATTTTTATGATTCAAATTTGAATTTTTTTATTAAGGGAATATATTTCTTACCATTTGAAGTAATGATTATTAATTATAATCTAAATTTTACAAATACGTTAATTTTATCACAATTTTCCTAAAAAAAACAAGAGTTTCCATTTTTGCATGATATCTGTAACTCAAGTGGATCCCATTCAGGTTAGTGTGTTTTATTTGAATTTTCAAAAACATAATATTAATTTTGTGCCTCTAATACCAACAAAATTAGTTTGACTTGACAAACCTACAAAATTTGTAACGTTTGCTAGATAATTTTAGATTATAGTATTTATGTAACGTTTGAGGTAAGTCAAAATTAATTTGACTTTCCTCGTTTGTAACGTTTCAGATTCGCTTAATTATTAAAAATCAGTTTCCAAAAAACAAAATGTTTTAATAAAATTTTAATTATAAAGTTTAAATGATTAATCACGATTAGTTGAATTAATTGACTTTTTATTTCTTTCCTCGTTTGTAACGTTTCAGATTCGCGTAATTATTAAAAATCATTTTTCAAAAAAAAAAATAATGTCATAATGAAATTTTAATTATAAACTTTAAATAATTAAATCACGATTAAATAATTTTATAATAATAATAATAATGGTAATATGTACCTTATGTATCGGATTACATGCATTGATTGCTGATAGTGTGTCATAATTTGACTTTAAGGATATAACCTTAATTAATGGTGATTGTATTTATAACGCTCAGCAGTTATTGTTGGTTATGACGATAATTATTATTATTAATTTTGTAACCATTAATATATTAATAATATTTAAAATTTTACCTACAGTTTTTTTTTATATATAATCAAAATAAATGTGATTACCGTTACCTGTAATTAATGTTTCGGTTTATTTTTATAACCATTAATAATATTTAAAATTTTGCCTTCAATTTTTTTATAATCAAAATAAATGTGATGACCGTTACCTGTAATTAATATTCCGGTTTATTTTTATAACCATTAACTAGTTTATTACCCGTGGCAATGCACGGGGGAAGAAAATCGATTTGTTTGTCTCGTAAAAGATTCCATAAATTTAAAATGAATATTATGAATAATATTTTTTGTTAAAATATAAGAGCATGATGTAGGAATAAACAAAAAAGATATATCTTTCTTCAGTCTCAAATTAAATAACGATCATGAGCTGCACTATAAAACATATTGACTTTTTCACACAAAAAAACAAAAACATTTTGACATATGCAGGTAACAAAACATGTATTATTAACACGATGATGATAAAATAAAAAATATTAATTAATAAAGACTTAATTAAAATTCAAAATATCTAAGTGACTTGCAACTTAATATAATTTATTTGTAATAAAAAAAATTAAATGATGTGCTTGACATCAAGGTAATAAGAAAGATGTGTAACGTATACTGGCAAAAGTTATAAAACCCATTTCGCGATTCACTCTTAACGCAACACATAAAAATATATTACTGCATTTTATCTTGTCATGTAGTCATTCAAAAATTACAAAGTTTTACTCATCTTCTTTCAGTATTTTCCAGAGATGAACTTTCATTTAGAAAGATCAAATTTACAAAATAATAATACTTAAATATTTTTTTTACAAATATTTGTGTCGTTAATATTTCGAATTCTTCAAATTCGTATTTACAAAAATAAAAATCAGAATTGGGAATTTAATTATAAAAGAAAAGGAAGAAATTTTAATTTGATTATAAAAAAATATTACTGGGCCGGTCCTCCGGACCGAGTCCAATTTGCAACTTGTAATTGTCGGCATTATATACCAGCATGTAATACATTATCATATTTATCCACATAAAAAAACTCTTATAGTTTCATCTAACTTTTTATATTTTATCTCAGAGATGGACATTCATTTATTACAATCAAATTTATAAAATAATAATAAATAATTAATTTTTTGAAAGGATTTGTGTCCTTAGTATTTTGAATTTACAAAAATTGAAATCAGATTTAGGAATTTAATTATAAAAGAAGAAGTATGAAATTTTAATTTAATTATAAAAATAAGTTGGTGAGTCGGCCCTCCGGGCCGAGCCTAGTTTGCCACCTATAACTATCACTTTTTCCTTCAGTGATTGTATTTGATGTTACTTTAATATAAAGTTTGGGAGTGTTCGATAAGAAAGACATATAGAAGTAGATTAATAACATCAGGAACAATGGATATTCTTACTATCAAATTTTTCTACTATTAATTCATTATCTATCTAATCACCATTGAATCAAAGAAAGAGAATATTAATCCAACAATGATTAGATAAGCAGTGAATTGGTAATAAAAGATTTTGGTTCCTATCGGTGGGATTAATGCACTGCACATGCGTATTGTGATAGGAATCAATGTGATGCATATTTTCAATTTTTGTGTTCTTTTATTTGGATAAAAATTGGAGCATTCCCCGGCGTATGGTACAAGTTCATTCCCCGAAATCGAAAGTGCTAATCTTATTTAGTACATTTTTATAAGATTTTTAAAATTTTTCTGGGAATCTATTTTTTTGAGATTTTATTTTGTATGTAAATTTTTTTGAAAATACCATTCAAGAATGATATTCTAGGATTTTATGATGAGGGAAAGTTTAATACAACTAAATATAGTATTAAGAAAATTAATTTAATATTTTTAAAAATATTTTTTTCAACCAAATAATTTTTTAATAACATTTTTAGAAAATTTATTATTTCTGCGAATCATGATTCTTGGAATAAAAAAAATTCTCCTTTGTAAACGCACAGTGTGAAACGCACAAAGATTATACGGATGGGAAAGAATAGCATGTTAAACTGAAATTCAGTAATCCTGAGAAATGAGGCTGACTTCCCGGTAGAGGTGGTAAAGTTGGCGGTCCGCCCTGTCCCGCCCCACCTCGCCATCAGCGCACAAAAAAATGAGTCCGACCGTCCCGCCCCGTTTTTTAAAGTGGACTGAAAAATTCAGCCCGCCTCGTCCCGTTGGGCGGGTTGACCCGCCAGCCCGAGCCTATTTTACACTGACCCGCCTTGGCCTGCTTATGCCCGCCATCAACCCGCCAAAAAATGAGCCCGCACCGCCCCACTTTTGAGACGAGTTGAAAAACTCAGTCCGTCCCGCCTCATTTAGCTGGTGGGACAGGTTGGTCCACCGAGCCGAGCCCGTTTTACCAACTCTAGTTGCTTGCATTGGCCCTAACTTGCTTAGGGTACATTTTCCTCCGTGAAGCCTTTTTTAAAAAAACAAAAATTAAAGTGTTTAATTGGATAGAGGACCATATTAAAAAAATTAATTAAGATATTTTAGTGAGATTAGGCCATAAAAATAAAAAATAATTAACTAAAGTTAAAGAAGTGATCAAATACAAATATAAAACAAGAAAAAATATATAAAAAATAAGGAAAATAAAAACATTGGAATTGAGACAAAATTTATGCGCCTCGGTCTAGCAAATTGTATGTGCAACCAAAGCTATAGTAGCACCAACACCTAGCCTTCTTCTTCTTCTTCTTTTTTTTTTTTTTTTTTTGGTACAAAAAAACAACTTGTCTTCTTCAATTAGGCTAATACATCAGAAATATGAAACACCATTTACTTAGTGGTCCAGACCAATCAAAGTTATACAACTAATGAGGAGAGAGAAGAGATAAAAAACAATTTTGTGTCCTAGTGTCACTTCTTAAATGGAAGGATTACACGGGCATCCAGCACCAAATTTTTTTCCCAATTGATGCATTTTTCCCATAGCAAATGTACCGCTTCGGCCGCTCTTGTTAGCTGTGTTGGACAATAAGACTAGAAATAACGGTATATATAAGTTATGGGAAAAATGTTTATCTTTTTAAATGACACAATTTATATCCTTCCACTCTCACAAAGAGGTGGGGCTCACTTCTTTGTTTTTTTTGTCAACTCTCTCTCCTCATTTATCTATCTTTTTTTTTTCTCTTAAAATGACACAATTTTATATCATTTAAAATGATACACACTTTACCCATAAGTTATTCACACACAAAGTAATGCAAATGCACTAAGGTGGTGTTTGGTTTGGATAGTTTTCAGCGGATATCTATGTTTATCAAGTATGACTTTTAGAAACACCATGTTTGTTTCAACATATTTTCTCCAAAAACCTATCTATCCAGGAAGTATGGATTTATAAGAAACATAGATATCCTCACTGTTCAAAAACCCAATTTGAAGGTGGGATTTTTCGGAAAACCGGTTATCTCACTTTTAATGCACTGTTGATTTCATACAGTTACCTAATTTTCCCAGTAAAGTTTTCCCCCACCAAACAACTTTTTTTTTTATATTTTTCTACCTATTTCACTTTATCTCACTTTTCAATTATTTCTTTATCTATTACATTTCCTTATTATTCCAAAAAAATTTCCCATACCAAACGCTGTATTTCTGAAAATTACTGGTAAAGCTAAATCGGTAAACGTCAATTGCCATATTTGGTTAAATTAACAAAATCAAATGCCCGGTAACCTTCGTTTAATAATAAATTGATTTACAAAGAAAAAGAGGATTTCAGATTACCACAAATTATATGGTATTTGCGAATCTAATTGAAAGGAAAAGCAGGAAAAGAAAATGTGAGACAAAAATTCCGCAGCTCACATATAGGTTTGGTTTCTGTCTTCGTTGGTTCGTGCTCTGTTCTCGACTTCGATTTGATTTGCGTTGTTCACCAAGAAATCGTTTTCCTTTGTGGTTGTCCACTGTCAGTTGTCTTCGTTGGTTGGCTGACTTGCATAAATTATTTTTTTTAATGACTGCTGAACACATCGAAACATACGTTTGGTGTCTTCGGTCCCTGTTATTTCCTCCTGCGCTGGTGTGGTTGCTTCTCGTAAAGTATCAAAGTAATTTTGTCCCTGTAAAAATTAAATGACACAAATTCATTAGAACCAAATATGCAGACTCGGAAATCCACTGTAACACAAACCAAGAACTCGATTTCAACGAATATCAGCTTGCAAAGGAACAAGAGGGGGGAATATGGGAAGAATGTACAATTCTCACCTTTGCATGAGTTCTTCTACAAGTTTGAAGCACAATACGTGGTTCCTTCTAATAAATATCGTGCTTGTACAAAATGATGTTGAAGAATCATGTTTTGAAAAGTTAAGGTTAGTTTTGTAAATTATCATATATTACAAGTAATAGTTTAGTATCAACCAAACATATACCGGACAAAATTATTAAATATTCCTGGTAATATTAACGTCTACCGATCTAAATTGGATTTTTCATTATATTACTAGAAATTATGATTCCCGAAAAAAAAGAAATTCTCTTGTACCAAACACATCCTAAGGAAAACAAAATTTCATACTGCAATATAATGGCGTTAAAGCTGCTTCTACATTGGTTCATTACTATGTCCTTTTTTGGTTTATCTATTATGTGCCTTTGAACATATTCAGTTAGGTGTTGGTAAAGGGAACCGGAAGACTTTGATTAACATACTGGTGAATGCAATTTAAAACTAATTACAATAAAAGAGAGAAATAAGTTCTACTATATTTTTCGCTTGTTAGTCTTGAATTGCCTGATAATGTACTGGATAATTTCTTTCAAATTGGCTTTCCTTCCCTCATTCCAGTTCCAAATTTCAACTAGTATCGTATTCTTCTATTTCCATCAAAGCATTTGCTACAGACTTGTATACATATTCTCTCGTAGAATGACCAATCCTATATATATATATATATATATATATATATATATATATATATATATATATATATATATATATATATATATATAAAAGTTTATAATTCTGCAGCCGCTATACGTGCAGCAATCAAATACTTGCTATATATATATATTTGAAAACATTAAATGCGGGGAATCATAAGGATAAAAGCATTAAATGTGGGGAATCATAACCATACACATATCGTTGCTGTACGTAAAGCGGCTTCAGAAATGATTTTACTATATATATATATATATGAGTAGGGTTATATTGATAAACTTTTTTTTACAAACTTACAAATTACACTATGTCTGACCAATAACACTCTACTCAAAAGTGTCTTACCGGTCAGACATAATGTTGTTTGTAAATAAATTTTTTTGTAAATATAACATTCCCCTAAATATATATGGGCTTAACTTTTCTCAAGTTACTTGAGATAATTTTATCTACGGCTACTAAATCATAACCGTACAAAGATTGATTTTTTTTTTTTTTTGGATAAAATGAAAGATAAAAAACAGGAAAAATAGGACTAGCCTACAGGAACATCGTGGATCATCCTAGGAGTAGTAGCTCCCAGCAGATCTTTCCTAATAACCTCCCCACAAGTAGGAGGAGCACTCTCTAAGACAATTAGATCCCAATTGGAGGGGGAAGCTAACGAAGCCAACCTATCCGCCACACCATTCCCCTCCCTATACACATGAGATACGTGGGTGAGCCAATCTCTCCCCAAGAGCACCTGGATCTTATTAACCATAGGAGCAAGCCTGTGTTGATCTTGGCAACCTTCTTTGATTAACTGAATGGCAGCCAAGGAGTCTCCTTCAAGCCAAACTCTCCTAAAACCCTTGTTCCAGGCTAGCTGCAATCCTTCCATCAGACCCCAAAGCTCAGCCCTGAGCGAGTTGCCCGCTCCAAGGAATTTGAAGAAACCACCTAGCCATCTGCAGGAACTATCCCGGATAACCCCACCGCAGGAGGACCTCAACCTATCGGAGGATGAAGATCCGTCCGTATTGACTTTAACCCACCCTTCCTGAGGGGGCACCCACCTAATGAAGACTTCCACACGAGGCTCGTGACTCAACCCAGCTTGCTGCAGCGTACGACTCGCCAGGAGGTAGTTGTCCATGAAACCAGCCGCACGATGACCCACTGTTAAGGGATTGGAGGATTTGTTATTGAACACAAAGTCATTCCTCTCCTTCCACACCATCCAACAGGTGATACCGAAAAGGGTACTCCAGTTCTCAATGGTTTTAGCCTTACTAGCATTCTGCAGATTCGCCAGCAGCCAATCATGAAAGGAGCCAGCGAAAAAGGAGCCAGACTGATTACCCAATCCCATATTCCCCCAAACATTGATCACCCAAGGGCAGCCCCTAAAAACATGATCACAGTCCTCGACATCATGGTTGCACCTCTTACAGAACGCCTGAGATCCCATATGTCTCCTCACCCTCTCAGCATTTGTCAACAGCTTGTTCCCAAGAAGGAGCCAAATGAAGGATTGAATACGATGAGGACCCCTCCATTCCCACGGAATCGTCCACCGATCCTGAGGGGCTGAGAGAGAGGGCTTAAGGAGGTTATAAGCGGAAGAGAGAGAGAAAGACCCATCATTAGACTGAGCCCAAGAAGCCTTGTCCTGACCACCTCCAGGATCAGGGGGGAAAATGTTCGCTATGTTGTGCAGAACATCCACAGGGAGGAGGTGTTTAAACAACTGCCAGTTCCACGAGCCCTCCTGGTTCACACAATCAGCTACCGTCCACTGGGATATACTGTCGGATAAGGGCTCCACCGCAGCCGCCAGGAGATTACCAGGTAAATTGGTCCAGGCATCGGTCCAGAAGTTAGTTGATCTACCATTGCCCAGGATGACCATAGTACCATCAACAACCTTCAGCCATAACCTAACAATACCTCTCCACAAATTGGAGCCACCATTGTTCGTAATCGTCTCCGGAATAATACCGCCATGGACCTTGTATTTACTCCGAATGACCTTTGCCCACAAGGCATCCTTCTCCACCAGCATACGGTGCCCTACTTTCATAAGGAGAGCATTATTCACAACTCTAGAATGTCTGAAGCCCAGGCCGCCAGAAGACTTAGGGGAGCACACCCTCTCCCAGCTAACGAGATGGGTCTTCCTACGAACGTTAGAAGAACCCCAGATGAAATCACGGGTATACTTATCCACCTCATCACACAAAGAAAGAGGCAAAGCCGAGGTATGCATGCTGTATGAAGGGAGGGCTGCCAAAACCGACTTCGCAAGAGTGGCTCTCCCTGCGAAGGATAGGGCATTTTGGTTCCAAGAACTGAGCCTTTCCTTCATTTTGGTGAGAATATGGGAGTAGGTACCCTTAGAGATCCGTTTATGGTGCATTGGCATCCCCAGGTACTTCCCTAAATCACCCGTAATACCAAAGTTAAGGTTATCACCTATCTCCCGAGCTCTGGTGAAGGCCACATTCTTGGAGAAAAACACTTTGGATTTGTCAGGGCTAACTCTCTGACCCGATGCACCACAAAAGGTACGAAGAACCTGGTTGATAAGATGAGCCTGCTCCATGGTTGCCTCCGCAAATAAGAAAATATCATCCGCAAAGAGCAAATGGGAGATGGGGGGGCCATTCTTGCCTAAGCGAACAGGTTTCCAAGCCCTGGTCTGGATGGCTGTATGGATAAGGTGGGCAAGTCTTTCCACACACAGCACGAAAATGTATGGCGACAAAGGGTCCCCCTGCCGGATGCCATGCTTCGGACGGAAGGGTCTAGTCGCACACCCATTCCAATTCACACTCATCGAGGGGGATTGAACACACGTATCAATTAAGTGGATCAGGTTACTGGGCAAACCCACCTCCTGTAACGTATCATGGATGAAAGACCAATCAAGCCTATCATAAGCTTTATCTAAGTCTAGTTTGATAGCCATCCAACCAACCTTTCCTTTCCTTTTTCTCATGGAGTGGATGATTTCTTGTGCAATAACGACATTGTCCAAGCCATTCCTCCCCTTGATGAAACTGCACTGGTTAGGGGAAATCAAGTTAGGCAGAAAAGGCTTAAGGCGATTAGCCACAATTTTCGTGATCGCTTTATACGAAACGTTGCACAGGCTGATGGGCCTGAAATGTTTAAAGGTCTCAGGAACTGGCACTTTAGGGATGAGGAAAATGGAAGTGGCATTCACCTCGCTGATCTGGGCAGGAGAAGCGAACAAATTACGAACCAGATTACAGAAGGATGAACCAATAATACTCCATTGGGATTGATAGAAAAGAGGGTTCAGGCCATCAGGCCCAGGAGCCTTGAATTTTCCCATGCTAAAAATAGCCTGCTTAATTTCTAGAGATGAAGGAGGATCCCCTAGAGGGCCAAAGCCGTTTGCAGTCAGGGGGAAGGCATTCCTAATAGGAAACAGCTCAACCTCGTCCTCTTCTTCCGTAAACAGCTTTTCAAAGAAATCCACAGCACTACTCTCCAGGATCTTCGGATCATCCATCCAGGCACCAGAATCATCCTTAAGGGTAATGATCTTATTACGCCGCCGCTTAGCCAAAGCATTAGAGTGAAAGTATCTGGTGTTCCTGTCCCCAAACTCCATCCAGTTACATCTGGCCCTTTGGAACCAGTCCAACTCTTCTCTAATCAAAATTAACTCAAGCTCCTTCCATAAGGTAGCTTGAAGGCGCTCCAGGTTTGCATCATGGTGATAGGAGAGTGTAACAGCCCGTGTTAACCCGGATTGTTAACACACTATCGTATTAAGCCACGCTTAATTAAAATGCGGAATAAATTTTTCTTTAATTCAATTATGACGTCATTAACTTAACCAACTTGATTACTTAATCATTTCATAAAAATACTGCCTGTATGTAAATTGCAAGACCACTAACTGAATACCTCATAAATAAATATCAAGTGAGTATCTAAAAACCACAGGACTACAACATGCAGCCTGGGTCAAAATCCTGATACTTTAATTACAACATAATTAGAAAGACAATAACGCAGTCATGTGGCATGGACAAACCCCATGCTCACCAAATAAGGCAACAATGCCCACAAAACAGTCTCAACATGATAACATAATTAAAGCGGAAAACATAACATGACAGCAGTCAATCCATCAGAACAGCATATCAAACTATCAACTCAGCTCGGGCCTCCTGCCACCTGAGCCTTCAACATTACCTGATCCTGAAATAAGCGTCCCCAAACGTGGGGTGAGATCTCTAACAAGAAATCTCAGTAAGACAAGGGGTCCTCAAGGAGTCTCCACCCCAAGCTCACTTACATGTGTAATACAAGTTCTAAAACATATTTACAATATAAGTTCCAAAACTATGCGATGCAGCAATTAATCATGTCATGTGTGCATATCAAATCTACTGGCCAGAGAAATGTAGGAATACGTCTATGCCTACATGAGTACCAGGACGCTACCTGTACCTCACCACAGCCTCACCATCTTGTATGTACTACATACTCAGGCTTACCGTATAGGTGGACACCACATGCATATCATAATAGCTCATTACATATAAACAGCTCAACAGCATTTCAAAATAATCAAAGCATGTAACACAACATGCATAAACCCATCCCCATGGGACATGGTGGAACATCAAAATGGCTAAACCGAGGACACGAAAGCTTACCTTGCAAGCTAGCTATCCAAGCCAAGAGTCCAACCACTCACTAGTCCTCAAACAGCAGTATCACAATCTGATGTGGACCATATATCAAGTCAATATCAATGCACAACATGCATACAACTTAAAGACTACGCCTTTCTTTTACGTTTTACGTCTTAAGGCTTCCAACAAAGCCATAAGCCCTTAATCATATGATTCTGACTTAGTCCATTTATTACAGGAGTTCAACTTCCTTAAACTAGGGTCCACACACACCCCATAGCTTACTGTTCATACAGTGAAGCTACTGTCTGCGCAGAACCCAGGATATCCGGATATCAGAAGGGGCATATCCGGATATGTCATATCCGGATATCACACTGGACATATCCGGATATGTCATATCCGGATACCCAGATCCCATATCCGAATATCAATATCCGGATACCATATCCGGATACTGATATCCGGATATCTGTTCGACGAATATCCGGATATCTCACGACAGAATGCAGTTTCTGCATTTCGTGAATATCCATCCCAAAGATCCAACTTTTAACACATGTACACGTTAAAGCATGCATCTTTAAGCATATACAAGTCCATTTAGGTGTTGGTTACTTCATTTTAATCTTTTACATGCCAAGACACCACCTTTAAGCAAGATAAACTCATGATCATGGTGAGATAACTTACCCCAAGGCTTAAGGCAGAAATGGACAGAGGTATGAAGCTCTTGGAGCTCTCCACAAGCTCCTCAACTCAGGCCACACCAAGGTGTACGAAAATGGTGTAAAGCTTGCCCCTTTCAACACAAAGGAAGCTCCTTGAAGCTTCACAACTCAAGAACAAGACTCCCACCACCCAAAACCACAACTCAGACCTCACTACCCTCCCAAGCAGAACCTCACCACTCAGAAAATGCACACTAAGCACTCTCCAATGCCCACACTCAAGTGTTTACTTGATCAAGAAGGGAAACAATGATCAAAGGAGGTGACTTTGGTGAGAAAAGGGGGAGGAAATGAAGAACAAGGGGGCTGGCCACAATGGCTGCAGAAAACTCACGTAAGAGTTGTGTATGGCCTAGGGTTTAGTGCCATAATGTGTCTATTTATAGGCACAAGGCACTAATCGCGCAGTATTAGCCTTAATCGCAAAGTAAAAGATCTTGATCCCAAACTTCGGATTCTAGACCTACGCATTTTTCTAAGATTTTTCATATTTTTATTTTATTTTTCGGAGCACCTTTCCGGTACGCGCTTTTCCATAGCCAGTATCAGTTCTGGCATCAGATTACGTTATTTTGACTTGAAACTTGTTTTACAAGTCCTACATAATATTCTAGTAATTATCATGCATTCGTTATAATTTTCCGGGATACTTTTCCGGTACGCAATTATACCGAGTAGCAGAACCGGTATCTGCGCTTTTCTTCCGAAAGGCGACTTTCAGCATTTTTACTCACTCAATATAATTATCTAAGCCCATTAATAATTATTAGGGTCAATTATGGAGTTATTTCCTAATTATCATAATTATTTTACTAATTACCTTAATTAGCGGTGCGGGTTCTTACATTCACCCCACCTTTTTAAGGATTTTGTCCTCAAAATCAGAAACATACTTGTCTCGAAAGTCGGGATACTGTCGGAGAAGCTCATCCTCTCGCTCCCAGGTACACTCCTCAGGAGTTCTTCCTGACCATTGCACTTTGACCATCGGAATGACCTTGCTCCTAAGCTGCTTCTCGCCACGATCAAGGATCTTGAGTGGTCCGACGGGAGTCTTTAGGTTCTCCCGAACCTCCACATCATCCGGCTGCACCACGTGCGAAGGATCTGCTATGTACTTTCGAAGCTGAGACACGTGAAACACGTCGTGGATGTTGGCTAGGTTCGGAGGTAAGGCGAGTCGATAGGCAACTGGTCCTACTCTACCAAGGATCTGGTAGGGCCCAATGAATCGCGGGCTCAACTTCCTCACGCCGAGTGCCCGTCCAACACCGGTGACAGGTGAAAGTTTCACAAACACGTGCTCACCCTCGCTGAACTCCAGTGGTCGATGCTTGACATCGTAGTAGCTCTTCTGGCGATTCTGCGCCTGCTTCAACTTTTCCCTGATCATTTGGATCTGTAGGGTAGTATCTTGGACAAAGTCCAAGCCGAATAGCTCTTTATCTCCAACCTCAGACCAGCAGGTAGGAGTCCGACACCTCCTACCATACAGCGCCTCATAGGGTGCCATGCCCAGACTAGCATGAAAACTGTTGTTATATGAGAATTCAACCAACGGAAGGTACCTATCCCATGCAGAACCCTGCTCCAACGTGCAAGCTCTCAACATGTCCTCCAATGTCTGGATGGTCCGCTCAGTCTGTCCGTCAGTCTGAGGGTGATAGGCGGTACTCAATCTCAACTGCGTACCAAAAGCCTCCTGCAGCGCCTCCCAGAACCGAGATGTGAACTTCGGGTCCCTATCACTGATGATACTCTTGGGCACCCCGTGAAGCCTCACGATCTCGCGGACATATAGTTTGGCCAACTGCTCTGTAGTGAAGCTCACCTTCACTGGAAGAAAATGGGCAGACTTGGTTAATCTGTCCACAATGACCCAGATAGAGTCACAACCAGCCTGAGTTTTAGGCAATCCCACCACGAAGTCCATGGAAATACTCTCCCACTTCCACTGTGGAATCTCCAGAGGTTGAAGTTTACCAGACGGTTTCTGGTGCTCGATCTTTACTTTCTGACAAATAAGGCACTTGGACACGTAGACCGCTATGTCCTTCTTCATGCCCGGCCACCAAAAATTCCTCTTTAGGTCCTGGTACATTTTTGTGGCACCAGGGTGAATAGTAAACCGGCCCTTATGAGCCTCTGCCATAACCTCTTCGGTCAATGGCCCTCGAGGAATAACAATCCTCTTCTGGAACAGCAGCAATCCATCCTCGTTCCAAGACACACCGTCCTGGTTCTTTACGTAATCAAGGCACTCTCTTTGCACTTGCGCCTCTTTGATCTTTTCCATCAGCTCATTAATCACTTCTGCTGTTTCTAACTCAAGCAATGCACCCCCAAACAAGGAGTTCACTCTCAAGTCTCTGAACTTCTCGATCACCTCGTAGTCGTTCATCATTAAACTGGATAAGCTCACGGATTTCCGACTCAAGGCATCGGCTACCACATTGGCCTTGCCAGGATGGTACCTCAACTCAAAGTCGTAGTCCTTCAAGAACTCCATCCATCTACGCTGTCTCATGTTCAACTCCTTCTGGTCAAACAGATACTTCAGGCTCTTGTGATCACTGAATACAGCAAACTTCATGCCAAACAGGTAATGCCTCCAAATCTTGAAAGCAAAAACAATGGCTACCAACTCCAAGTCGTGAGTCGGGTAGTTCTCCTCATGAGGTTTCAACTGTCTTGAAGCGTAAGCAACCGCTTTCCCCTTCTGCATCAGCACACAGCCAAGTCCCTTACCAGAGGCATCGCAGTACAACTCGAATTGCTCCGCAGGATCAGGAAGGACTAACACAGGAGCAGTAGTCAGTCTCTCCTTCAACTCCTGGAAACACTCCTCACACTCATGTGTCCACACGAATGGAGTCTCCTTTCGGGTAAGGCGAGTCATCGGTAATACCATCTTGGAAAATCCTTCTATGAATCTCCGATAGTAACCTGCCAAACCCAAGAAGCTTCTCACTTCTGTAACCGTCTTGGGCCTCTCCCAGTCCATCACGACCTCAATCTTGTTAGGATCAACTGCAACTCCATTAGCAGAAATCACATGACCCAGAAATTTCACCGCCTTGAGCCAAAACTCGCATTTTGACGGCTTAGCATAAAGCTTTTTCTCTTTTAGCACTTGCAACACAATCTTCAAGTGCTCGGTATGCTCCTCCTCCGTCTTGGAGTAGATCAAGATGTCGTCAATGAAGACGATCACAAACTGATCCAGGTACGGCTGGAAGATTCTGTTCATGTAGTCCATGAACACTGCGGGGGCATTGGTGAGTCCAAACGGGATCACCAAGTACTCGTAGTGCCCGTACCTCGAGCGAAACGCTGTCTTAGGGACATCCTCCGGCTTTACCCGTATCTGATGATAACCGGACCGGAGATCAATCTTGGAATACACACAAGCACCCCTGAGTTGATCCAGCAAATCGTCAATGCGTGGAAGAGGATACTTGTTCTTGATTGTCACCTTGTTCAACTGTCTGTAGTCGGTGCACAACCGCATGGTCCCATCTTTCTTTTTCACAAATATGACCGGTGCTCCCCAGGGAGACACACTCGGCCGAATAAAATCTTTCGCTGAAAGCTCCTCGATATGCTTCTTCAGCTCTGCCAACTCTGGTGGCGACATCCGGTATGGAGCCAACGATATAGGCCCCACACCAGGCAGTAAGTCGATGGAGAACTCTATCTCCCTCTGTGGTGGAAACTCAGGAATCTCCTCAGGAAACACCTCGAGGAACTCCTTCACCACAGGAATGCCAGTGAGATCATCCTGTGTTCCACTCACCAAACCTCCCAACATGACATAGCCAAATGCCCCTGCTCTCAAGGCCCTCCTCGCCTGCAGGACTGAAATGAACGGTGAGGAACTGGTTGTGGACCCACCCGGAGACATCACCACTTTCTTGGCACAACAGTCAATCATTGCACAATTTCTGGACAACCAATCCATGCCCAAAATAATCTGAAGGTTGGCCATCGGTAACCCTATCAGATCTACCGAGAAGTCACGGCCATCCACTGAAACGCTACATCGCGATGAACAGTGGAGGTCAAACATTTTTCTCCGGTGGCGGTGGTCACCCGCATCGGTGGAGAAAGCACATCACTGGGCAACTCAAGCCCCACAGCAATAGGGGTAGCAACAAAAGAGTGCGTTGCCCCGGAATCAAACAAAACATCAACAGCTGAACCACCAATGGTAACAGTACCTCTGACCAGGTTCGGAGCTCTGTCCGACTGCTGACGGTCGAGAGTGTAGACTCGTCCGGTGGTAGGTGGCACGGCTGGTGCCCCAGTAGGAACCATCTGCAATGGCACAGCCTGTACTGCAGCAACTCTCGCCGTCGGGCAATCTCTGGAGTAGTGGCCCTCCTTGCCACACTGGAAGCAGATCAACTGACCGGTAGAGCACGACCCAAAATGTGACTTCCCGCATCCCGAACATCTAGGAGCAGGAGGTCTAGCAGTGTTCCCCGGAGCAGCAGTCTTTCTGAACTGGTTTGGCGCTTGCTTAGCCGCCATCTGCTTGCCCTTGCCCTTGTTCGCAAAATTTTTACTCTTCCAGAGAGTGGAACCGCCGGTACTCTGTGGTACCTCCATCTTGGCCTTCTTGGCCTTACTCGTGCTGTAGAAGTCCTCAATATCACGACACTGCTGGACCAGTGTCCCAAAATCTCTGGATGCAGACCCAGCTAAGTAACCAGCAATATCCTCATTAAGTCCCCTGCGGAACTTAGCAGCCAAGAATGTAGGAGTAGGCCTCGCCATCCTGAAGTGTGAAAACTTCACCAGCTCATTAAACTTGGCTAGGTACTCGTCGACAGACAACGAGCCCTGTACCAACCGGTCAAACTCCCCCTGCTTCCTCTCCTGTGAGTCATAAGGGAAGTACTGACCCAAGAAGCTCTCCTCGAAGAATGGCCACGTCATCACATGACCCTGCATCTCATAGACCTGAGACAGGTTGGTCCACCACTCATGGGCCTCGCCCTCCAGCATATAAGTGGCGAACAACAGCTTCTGCGGATCGGTGCACTGCATGATCCGGAAAATCTTGTCTAGCGCCTGAAGCCATCTAGCAGCAGCAATGGGATCATACGATCCGTCGAATGAAGGTGGCTTATGCTTGCGGAAAGCATTCAGCCGGCGATCGATCTCGTCACGATCCTCAGCAAGTACGGGGATAGTCTGCATAGCCCCCGTCAAGTGACTACCCTCACCCATCTGGCTCTGGGTGTCCTCCTGTTGACTAGGCGGAGGTGGAGGCGGTGGCGGCGGTGGAGGTGGTGGAGGACCCTGGCCCGCAGCAGGACCAGCCCTCAACTCCTCCAACATGACCCTCATCATAGTCATGTTGGCCATCCGGTTCTCCTCCAGAACCTCTGCCGTGGTTTGCCGGTTCGCATCTCTAATTGCGTCCAGCATTGCCCGGTTCGCCAGCCTCGTGGCTTCCTGGTCGGCTAGTCGGGCCGCCTGCATCTCAGCCAATGCAGCCAGGACAGGATCCGATTGATCCTCGCTAGTACTCGTGTTCCTCCTTGGCGGCACCATGACTCTGCACAAGTTACACAAAGAATGAGTTGATCAGGCCCACGCCATGTGGTCACATATGCATTGTCACTATACGCACCAGTCAGAGAAAACACAAAGTAGACACGCAACGACACATCCTAAGTTATTGCAATACATACAGGCTTTTCCCTAGAAAGTGCTCTGATACCATAAAATGTAACAGCCCGTGTTAACCCGGATTGTTAACACACTATCGTATTAAGCCACGCTTAATTAAAATGCGGAATAACTTTTTCTTTAATTCAATTATGACGTCATTAACTTAACCAACTTGATTACTTAATCATTTCATAAAAATACTGCCTGTATGTAAATTGCAAGACCACTAACTGAATACCTCATAAATAAATATCAAGTGAGTATCTAAAAACCACAGGACTACAACATGCAGCCTGGGTCAAAATCCTGATACTTTAATTACAACATAATTAGAAAGACAATAACGCAGTCATGTGGCATGGACAAACCCCATGCTCACCAAATAAGGCAACAATGCCCACAAAACAGTCTCAACATGATAACATAATTAAAGCGGAAAACATAACATGACAGCAGTCAATCCATCAGAACAGCATATCAAACTATCAACTCAGCTCGGGCCTCCTGCCACCTGAGCCTTCAACATTACCTGATCCTGAAATAAGCGTCCCCAAACGTGGGGTGAGATCTCTAACAAGAAATCTCAGTAAGACAAGGGGTCCTCAAGGAGTCTCCACCCCAAGCTCACTTACATGTGTAATACAAGTTCTAAAACAGTATTTACAATATAAGTTCCAAAACTATGCGATGCAGCAATTAATCATGTCATGTGTGCATATCAAATCTACTGGCCAGAGAAATGTAGGAATACGTCTATGCCTACATGAGTACCAGGACGCTACCTGTACCTCACCACAGCCTCACCATCTTGTATGTACTACATACTCAGGCTTACCGTATAGGTGGACACCACATGCATATCATAATAGCTCATTACATATAAACAGCTCAACAGCATTTCAAAATAATCAAAGCATGTAACACAACATGCATAAACCCATCCCCATGGGACATGGTGGAACATCAAAATGGCTAAACCGAGGACACGAAAGCTTACCTTGCAAGCTAGCTATCCAAGCCAAGAGTCCAACCACTCACTAGTCCTCAAACAGCAGTATCACAATCTGATGTGGACCATATATCAAGTCAATATCAATGCACAACATGCATACAACTTAAAGACTACGCCTTTCTTTTACGTTTTACGTCTTAAGGCTTCCAACAAAGCCATAAGCCCTTAATCATATGATTCTGACTTAGTCCATTTATTACAGGAGTTCAACTTCCTTAAACTAGGGTCCACACACACCCCATAGCTTACTGTTCATACAGTGAAGCTACTGTCTGCGCAGAACCCAGGATATCCGGATATCAGAAGGGGCATATCCGGATATGTCATATCCGGATATCACACTGGACATATCCGGATATGTCATATCCGGATACCCAGATCCCATATCCGGATATCAATATCCGGATACCATATCCGGATACTGATATCCGGATATCTGTTCGACGAATATCCGGATATCTCACGACAGAATGCAGTTTCTGCATTTCGTGAATATCCATCCCAAAGATCCAACTTTTAACACATGTACACGTTAAAGCATGCATCTTTAAGCATATACAAGTCCATTTAGGTGTTGGTTACTTCATTTTAATCTTTTACATGCCAAGACACCACCTTTAAGCAAGATAAACTCATGATCATGGTGAGATAACTTACCCCAAGGCTTAAGGCAGAAATGGACAGAGGTATGAAGCTCTTGGAGCTCTCCACAAGCTCCTCAACTCAGGCCACACCAAGGTGTACGAAAATGGTGTAAAGCTTGCCCCTTTCAACACAAAGGAAGCTCCTTGAAGCTTCACAACTCAAGAACAAGACTCCCACCACCCAAAACCACAACTCAGACCTCACTACCCTCCCAAGCAGAACCTCACCACTCAGAAAATGCACACTAAGCACTCTCCAATGCCCACACTCAAGTGTTTACTTGATCAAGAAGGGAAACAATGATCAAAGGAGGTGACTTTGGTGAGAAAAGGGGGAGGAAATGAAGAACAAGGGGGCTGGCCACAATGGCTGCAGAAAACTCACGTAAGAGTTGTGTATGGCCTAGGGTTTAGTGCCATAATGTGTCTATTTATAGGCACAAGGCACTAATCGCGCAGTATTAGCCTTAATCGCAAAGTAAAAGATATTGATCCAAACTTCGGATTCTAGACCTACGCATTTTTCTAAGATTTGTCATATTTTTATTTTATTTTTCGGAGCACCTTTCCGGTACGCGCTTTTCCATAGCCAGTATCAGTTCTGGCATCAGATTACGTTATTTTGACTTGAAACTTGTTTTACAAGTCCTACATAATATTCTAGTAATTATCATGCATTCGTTATAATTTTCCGGGATACTTTTCCGGTACGCAATTATACCGAGTAGCAGAACCGGTATCTGCGCTTTTCTTCCGAAAGGCGACTTTCAGCATTTTTACTCACTCAATATAATTATCTAAGCCCATTAATAATTATTAGGGTCAATTATGGAGTTATTTCCTAATTATCATAATTATTTTACTAATTACCTTAATTAGCGGTGCGAGTTCTTACAGAGAGGCTCAGATCCAGACCCCTAATGCGCGCTTGGAGATGATTCTTCCTGCGTTGGTTGGCTTTGAAAGAAAACTCGTGCCAATGGGAAGCGATCCCCTTAAAGTTGTGGACACTAACCGCCCAGGAGGGTTCGTTATCCCAACACTCCCCAACTATATTACTGAAATTATCATCAGTAAGCCAGGCCGCCATAAACTTGAACTGCTTGGGGCCCTGGACGTGAGCATGGTGCACATTATCAGCTAATAAGATGGGCCTATGATCCGAGCAATAAAAGGGAAGGTGGAGGACCGACTGGTTCGGCCAAAGAACATTCCAGCTATCAGTACCACAGACACGGTCTAGCCTTTCCTGCGTAGAGCTTCGTTTCCACGTGAAAGGAGGGCCGTTAAAACCCAGGTCACTGAGAGAGCACTCCGAAAGACAGTCGTTGAACTCATCCGAGGCACCCCAATCAAAGGCCCCTCCCCCCATCTTCTCATTAGGAGAAAGCAAAGCATTAAAGTCTCCAAGGACACTCCAAGGAACAGACCCGTTCAGGCCCAACCCAGCAAGATCATTCCACAGGCTCCTGCGCTCACAACGACGAGGACTAGCATAGACGAACGTGACAAAAAAGCTAGCAGGGGAATTCTTGAGAGAGATACTTGTATGGACGAACTGGTGGCTGGACTTAATAACCTGAAGAGAAAGGTCAGCATCGTCCCACAGGAGCCAAATCCCACCCGAAAACCCAATGGGGTCTTGTCTAAAGAAATTAGTGAAACCCAACTTGGGAACCAGCTGATCAGCTTTGTGCCCACTGACTTTGGTTTCAAGTAAAGCTAAGATATTAATCTTGAATCTGAATTTCAAATCCCGAATGAGGGCCAAGAAACCTTTCTTGGCAGCCCCTCTGCAATTCCAGCTGCAAAAAATCATAAAAACCTGGAAAAGAGAGGTAGCCAGGGCGAAGGGCCCTACGAGTTGCCCGAAAGGGTCCCACTGGCAGCCCCCAGCGCTGCCAAGTTGACGTCAATAACCATATTGTCCTGATGTGAAGGTATATCCTTCCTCAGCTGCACCCCATCCTGATCACTGACTTCTTTTCCCTTCTTAGACTGAGCCTTTCCCATGTCAGCACAGACAGGCTTGCTAGGAGTTGAGGATGTCCCATGCACAGGTAGGTTTTTTGAGCCCTCATCCGCATGCACCTTCGCCAAGGTCAACGAATGTAGGTCCGTACTAGTACCTTTACGAAGGGCCAGAAGTCTGGGGCTGGGTTCTAGCTTGCCCTTATTAGCTCTCGAGGGGATCGAGGATCCTTTCCTTCCTTTAGCATTGCCATTCGCATGATAGGATACCACATCTCGCTTGGGAGTATCTCCTGAGCTCGCAGGCCCCTTTTCAGTCTTCTCAATGGCATTTCCCGCAGAAGCAACTGCATTGATCAGATCCTCCAAGACCTCGACTGCTTTGCGAGGAAGAGTGTTATTCTCGGGCTTCCCCCCAGTAGACTGAACACTTCCGCTACCACTGTACCCTCTTTGACCACTTGGTAACCCATTTACTCTTGGATCTTTTCCTACCGGCACTGCTCCCGGCCGGCGAGTCTTCCTGGATCTTTGAACAACCATCCAGTCACCAAAGACCTCCTCGTCCTCTTTCGGCTTGTCCACGAGAACAGCCTTGGAAGTGCTTTGGGCCATCACCGTTTGGTTGAGGTTTGCTGCAGTAGGTGTCGCTGGCTGCTGCTGATCCTTTTGAGAAGAGCACTGATCGTGCTTATGACCATATTTCCCGCAAGAAAAACAGATCAAGTGAAGTCCCTCATACCCAATCGAATAAACGTCTTCCCCAAGATTGAAAGATGGAACAAAACTCTTACGTAGGTCAACCTCAATGCATATCCTAGCATATCTAGACTTATCAATAATTTCTCCATCCCCAGCGTCATTCTTCCTTATAGACCTTTTGTCAACTTTCAACGTTCTACCCAGTAGATTACCGACTCTCCATAGATGATAAGAAGAGTAAAATTCCATAGGCAGCCCCCCTATTCGCACCCAAACCGCAAGCTTCTTGACAGAGTCATTGTTGGGATTAAAGAGAGGCCTCCATCTTTGAACCACTAGGTAATGATCAGATATTATCCAGGGACCATCTTGGAGCACATGAGAATAATCCCTATCATCAGAGAACCTGAGCAGAATGTGACCATTATCCAAAGTAAATTGTTCAAAAGACCCTACAAGACTCCACATCTTTTGGAGACGAGTCATGAGGTAGCTAGGAGCCATTCTCATACCAAGTAGCTTGATAATAAGAGACTTCCTCCATTGCTCACAATCAGGCTTGTGTTGGGATTTGGAAAAATGGTAGGTAGGACAAAGAGGATCACTCACCCTCTCAGGGACCTCTTCCCCATCCTCTTCTTCTTCTCTCCGTTGCCTTGCCATCCAGTCTTCTACCTCATCGTCAGAATCATCACCACCTTGGCCATTCAGGGAAAGAACCTTATCCTTATAAGAGACAAGTTTCCTCCCCTGTAGGCCGTTAACACTGACCTCCCTAGGGGCCAGAACCTCCTCCGCCGACTTGCACTCCTCTTCAGGAACAGACTTCTCAAACATAGCCTCGTCCATTGGACTATCATCAAACCCATTCTCCTTAGGTTTCTTCACACTCCTTAACAAAAGATCCTTTTCCTCAGATACTGGTGACTTTCTCTCTTTTTCCTTGAGAGAAGTCATCTCTTTACCGTACAAAGATTGATCAATGGTGATAAAGGAAGAGAGAGAAAAAGAGAATCATAACCATTCAAAGGTGAATCAATTAATACAAGGAAATAAATAAATAAAACGACGTAGTTTTGGGTTGGTCGGAGATAAACTTATCTCAAGCTGCTTGAGAAATGTTTTTCCCTATATATGAGATTTACATTTCTATAGCTGTTATACGTGCAGACAAATATTTGTCATATATACACCTAAGGGCCTGTTTGGAGCACTTGATAAAGAAGATAAGATATGATAACTTATCATATCCTATTTTATCTCTTGTCTGGTGGGTCAATAGTATATGAGATTAGCTTATTCTATTGTCTCATTTTATCCTATCCAATACATGATTTCTTATCCTATGGGGGGAGCTGGGTTATGATTCAATAAGATAAGATATCAATATTGGATACCTAATATATCCTCACGCAACCCAATATATTCTCACACTACCCAATATATTTGTATTTATTGCATTATATTTTATTTTTCCTTTCTCCTTTCTTCTTCTATATGATCTTATTAGATTGCTAATCAAGTGCTCATCAAACACAGGACGTGATATAGATTATCAGCCTCATATCATATCCTACTCTTATCCTATCATGTCCACCAAACGAGCCCTAAAAGTAGTAAATATGGGCAATCATAACCATACAAAAGACGAAAACATTAAATGTGGAGAATAATAACCATACACTTGTCATTGTTGTAAGTAAAGCGGCTGAAGAAATGATTATATATATATATATATATATATATATATATATAGGGTAAACATTTTTACAGCCACTTTAGATAAGGTTATCTACAGCTACCCAAAAATTACGTCTTTTTGATTAATGAAGGGTGTTTCCGTAATTTTATTTATTTATTTTATCATATACATTTTACTGAAACACCCTTCATTAATTCATCTAAAATTATATAAACACCCTTTATTAATCAAAATGACGCAATTTTTAGGGTAGTTATAGATAATCTTATCTAAGGTGGGTGTAGAAATATATATTTTTTTTTTTTGGTAAGTACATGGGGCAAAAAGCCCCACGACAACGGTGTAGGAATATTTTTTCATATATATATATATGGGGAAGAATATTGTAACAACCAAGTTGTGTTACTACCATGTTACTATCAATCAATCTCACCGTTAGATCACTTATGTTGATCCCACGATTATATTTATTTTCATCTTTGTATGGTCATGATTCCCCAAATTTAAAGTGAAAGCATTAAATATGGGAAATCATAACCATACAAAGGTGGAAATAAATATAAAATATTAAATTTGGGAAATCATGACCATACAAAGATGAAAATAAATATAACCATTGGATCAACATAAGTGATCTAACGGTGAGATTGATTGGTAGTAATATGGTAGTAACACAACTTAGTTGTTACAATATCCTTCCCCTAATATATATATATATATATATATATATATATATATTTATATATATATATATATAGGTTATAATTACTACATATTTTTCTTACTACTTAATTCTATCAAATTTTAACCATTGATTTCCGTCAATCTAACGGATATAATTTATGGGGTCATACTTATTAATTTGCAATAAATCATAACCGTTAGATTGACGGAAATCATTGGTTAAGATTTGGTAATAACAAGTAGTAAGAAAAATAGATAGTAACCACTGGCGGACCCACTTGCGGGTAAATGCCCGCAAGTGCGGTCACAAAATTTTATTTCAAGTTTTTTTTGTTTTTACTTTTCTTGGTTGCAGGTCTTTATTTGTCTCTTGATACAATATATATATTAGGAGTAAATATCATTTTAAGCCCCTAACAAAAAATATGGTCCCCATTTTAGTCCCTTACAAACAAAAATTAGTCTCGAAGTCCCTAAAAAATTTAAAGCCGATCAATTTAGTTAAAATCGTGGTCTCTCATAAATTCAAAAAAGACTTACATTAGTCCCTCAAAAAGACCAAAATGGGTCCACTTTAAATTTCATAGGGACTAGTGACTATTTTTTTTTATAATGGACTAAAGTGGGTGTGGTCCGAATTTTTTGTTAGGGACCAAAAATGATATTTATTCTTATATTATTTCGCAACGTAGCCACGTACGAAGATAATTAAAACAACGTAACAATGCAAATTGATTAGAGAGAAAACTTATTCTTCCTCCCCTGTCACTTACACGTTCCCATGCTCTCTTCATTCTTTATTTCTTTTTTCATTTTTATAAAAAGAGAGGATTGATGCAGGTCTGACATTCTGTACAAGCGGTGTTGATTTTTTTATTCACCACTATAAAATAAAATGGTGATGTATGGATGTACCGGAATATATTCTCATATTTATTTTGGAGGATTGATAAGATTTAGGGGGAATAACTGATCAAACTATTGTCTACAGCTTGTTATGGAAGCGACTAAATTATGAGCGGGTTCAAACGTTAATTTAAATTTCCTTTACAAAAAAATTTTGGGGGGGGGCGCTATCCCAAATCCCACTACTCAAATGTGCGGACATAAAAAAAAAATTTCCTGGGTCCGCCACTGGTAGTAACTATAACCTTTCCCATATGTATATTTGTAACGGACCAAAATGATGAATTAAGCCCAATTACTTGAAGGACTATTATGTCCAGTAGGGAAACGTTATAGTATTTAATATTTTTAATTGTATCTTTATTGAGTAATGGGCTTATAGGCCCTAACGTTATAGTATTTAATGTCAGAAAATTATTGGAAATTCTCTTCTTTCTCGTGACTCTTTCTCTCTCAATTCCTTCTTCACCTCTTCTTATCATTTCTTTTCTAATATAACAACCGTTACAATCCATTCCCGAAGTAAGCGGTTAATGCTCTCGTATGTGGCGCGTATGGCATCATAGTTCTTCTTGATTTGCTGGGAAACATCACTGAGGGAGGAGGTTGGTGCCAAAGTGGGAGAGGTTGACCACGAAGGAGTACAAAGTGAGAAGTGCGTAGTCAAGGAGGGTGAGATCATCAACAAGAGCACCAAAATGTAACAGTAACAGTAGAATTAGGGATGAGGTAGAGAGAGAACAGAGAGAATTAAGGGAAAGAGAAGAGATCTGTTAAATTCTTTATTGTCATGAGACCTATAAGCCCATTATTCAATAAAGACACAATTAAAAACATTAAATACTATAACGTTGGGCCTATAAGCCCATTGCTCAATAAAGACACAATTAAAAATATTAAATACTATAACATTTCCCTACTGGACATAATAATCCTTCAAGTAATTGGATCTGATTCATCATTTTGGTCCGTTACAATATTCTAATTCATCATTTTGGTCTGTTACAATATTCTAATATTTCTAGTGTAAATAGAAAATAATTTTATATGCTGTATATACTTGACAAATGGACCTCAGTTTTTGGTTTCACCGAGTTACGTGGGTACGAAGTTGTCTCGTCTATACATTTTCTAAAAAAAAAAAAAAAAATTTGAAAACGAAAAAGATAATAAGTGGATTTGTGTCTGCTGCTGCAAGACGACAGCAAGTTGAATGAGAGAAATATTTTCTCTTGCTTGTTCTCAAAGCTTTCATTTTTTTCATTGTCTAAACAAACTTCAGCTCTCAAAGCTTTCATCGTCTCAGGTATTGGCATTGCATGCCCCCCTTCCCTCCAACCCCCCTTCTTTTATCTGCACTATGATGTTTGTATTCTATGTTTCTGTTCATTTTGATAATTTTTCTTTCTTTTCATCTCTGTAATTGTCATGTTTCTGACCTTCATTTGATATATTAAAAAGAAGAAGGTTAAACTTTTACAATTTTTTTTTTGTTGCAACATCATATTCATATCTTAACACTTTTGATTTCCGCCAATATAATTTTTGCAAATTAAACTAATTAATTAATTATTAATTTACAATAAATAATAACGGTTGATTTCCGCCAATCAATGGTGTTAAGATATAATTGTAAAAAGTTGTAAAAAAAAAGTTGTAAGTATAATTTTCCTAAAAAAAATTAAAAAATTAAAATTAAAAATGATACGTGTAGTTCTGGGACTTTAATCCTAGTGGCACAATCTGAATGTGTAGCATATTTTCAATATACCGGGAGCCTTATAAAAATCGTAAAGGTAGCGACTTTAATCCTAGTTTCTTCATCTAGCACTGAAAATAGGGTCAGGTTATATTTACAATTTTTTTTATTTACAAACTCTTATAAATTGTATTATATTATCGTAGGAGAACATTGGTTAAATTATGTTCTGTATGCAAAACCATAATCAACAATGATTTCAAGAGCATGATATAGGATCTTCAGAATTCATGATTTTCATATAAGAGCGTACCTTTGTCCATTAGTGCGGAAGAACTTTTATGATGAAAGATTGTTTCTCAGAGTCTTTTCCCTCTACTTTTCTTATATCGTCTATGACAGGATATGATACAACTTTTATGGACATACTATGAAGGAGAGAATTCTGAGAGATTAGCGTAATTAGATACTCACTATTTTCCACTTTATTTAATTGAACCATGTCACCAGTTAACTCTGTGTAATTTCCCTTAAAATTAAAACGTCAATCACCATTAATGCGAAACGTCAAAAACGTCAATTACCATTAATGCGAAACATCAAAACATCAATTACCATTAATGCGAAACGTCAAAACGTCAATTACCATTAATTTGAAACGTCAAAACGTCAATTACCATTAATGCCTCTTTTATAATTAATTTGTAAAAAATTTCAAAAAAAATTTGTAAACAGGTCCATCCCCTCAAAATATTTCCCTATATTTGAGCTTGTTGAGATACTATTTAATCTCAAAATTGGTTCCACAGCCCTTCCCACTTCAACTTTATGCTCCATCTTAGTAAAGTTCACAACTTTCCTAAGTTTCTTGACTTCTTCTTTGTGAGTCGTAATGGCTAAGCAATTTCCATAATTTTTGTGATCATGAATACTTCCCAATGCTCCATTTTCATTATATATATGTACATATTATATGCTGCTATAGAATAATCATTTTCAGTATATATATATATCATGAATTGTTTTTTTATGCAGGCACTTTGATTTTGTATCCAAATGTTGAATCATAGATACAAGGAGGCTCTGAGCAAGCAGAGAGAGACAATTGTGAGCCTTCAGAATGAAATTGCTGACAAGAACCACAAATTAATGGAGATGGAGCATGATCACAGTGAGACTCGTGCTTGGGCGCGTATACTCATTGTAGGGCTTACAGAGAATGTTAATTCCAAAGAAAGAAGTCTGCTTGAGATGGAATGCAAGTACAATGAGTGTTTGAACATGATTCAGAAGTTGAAGAACGAGAGAGATATGCTGAAGGAGATATGTCACAAAGGTATTTTATATTCCAAGAAAGAGGGAACCCCTAAATATTGAAATATGCTGATGGAAGTGGAAATGTTATCTATTTGTAAAGGATCATTTCTTTCTGAAAGACTTGCTAGAATTTAAAATTTTCTTCAATATATAAGCCCTTTTATTTGCAAATTCTACATGGATTCAGTACTTGATTTTGGTTTGAAAGTGCTTTTTACCATGAAGTCATTTGTTTCTGTAAAAAGCTACTTTAGTCCCTGGTTGAATTATATGCTGTGCCTATTCTCCTCCTTAGGATTCAACACCTAATCTTCCATCTCTAAACTTTTTTATGTGACATACTTATTTCTCCTGCATTGTCTTTTGTCCCACACACTGGCTTACTTCTGCACTATGAGTTGCTTTTAGAAGATCATTGAAATTTTATTGTATATGTTTCCTTTATTTTCTTCTGTTGAACTTATGCTTTATATTTTCTAGAATTACAACATATGAAGGTCATGAACTCTAATGTGAATCACGACGTGGAATGCGTAAAGAAAGAGCTTGGGCAGCTTGCCAAGCAATTGGAGGAGAGTAAAGCCCTAAATGATCAGCTGCAGAAGAACTTTATTGAGGAGATTCAAAAGGTCAGTAACCATATGGCCCTTTATATGTCTGAATAAATCATAGGAAGCTTGTGTGGTTTTCTATGATTAGACCCCTAGTCTTTCTTGTAGCAATTTAATTTTATTTACTTGGGTGAGATTTGGAGTTTAGGCATTTTTCTGTCTTTAACATAGCATTGAATATGAAATGGTTATTTCAGTTACTTTTAGAACATTGAGTACCAGTTTTGAGCAAAACTAACTGAGACGGTTCCTGTAAGCTAACTTCTGCTTGCTCCATATCTTCAAATCAAAATACTTATTTTGCAGCAATATTTTATATTCAAGATGGCAAAAGAACATGAAAAAATATCTGCTAAAGTGGCAGAGATTTTAATAAAGACTAGTTATACGATCTTCAGACAATAATAGACAGGCCAGCAGGAAGGAATTAACAGAAAATTGTATGGTGGTTGCAGACATTTTATATGTTAAAATTCATGGTAAAGATATTGTGTCAATTTGTTGATGCCTGCTAAGTTTCTAGCAAGCTGGGTAGCTTCTTTAATTTCTTTTTCTTTTCTTTTAAGAAAAAAAAGTCAAAACAGAACTCTTAGTCTCACCCAACAGCTTAAGCTTTTGGGTTAAATTGGTTATTTACATGGTATCAGAGCCTCGGTGTACCGGATTCGATCCTCACCGCCTCCCACTTTCTTTCTAGTGGAATTTCTTTTTTCGCACAGGTAGGTGGGTCTGTGCATAGTCCACTCTTCAAGCCCAGTGGGATCTCGTGTGAGGGAGGCGTGTTAAGATATATAAAACCATTAATGTAGCCTCACCCAATAGCTTAAGCTTTTGGATTGAATTGATTCTTTACACTCTCAAATCTGGAACTGAAATTGAAAACATTGATAAAATCATTAAAAACATATTTGACATGTTTAGGTATCATCTAATTCTATTTTCCTTTATTTGGAGTCTCAAAGTAGTTGTCAGCACTTCTCTTTTTCAGCCCTTTTGTTGAATTGACCTGTGTGCTTTTTGTTGAGGGTTGCTAACTTGGAGTCACTATGAGCTGTTCATGATTGCAATTTACCTCTTACTCTCTTGTTAAATGCCATCAATACTTTTTTGAATGCATTGACTTCCTTTAGTTAAGAGCATGACCCGATTAAGACATTCTCTTCATTTAATTTATAGATTTTTTACATTGTGATACTCAATATGGTTGTCTGCTTGAATGCTTCTAACTTCTATTTAAATTAGGATCCTCGTTGAATTATTTTCTTCCTGATTTCCCATTTTATTGTCACAGTTGAGAATAGTGATAAAAGATCAGAGTCATGTAGAAAATGGTGGCAATTTGAATGCTCAAATTAATGCTTTTAGAAATCAATTAGAGGACAAAATGGAATACCTGGAGCATGTGGAAAACCTTTACAGTTCCGTGATAGTTAAAGAGCACCAGCATAAACAAGAATTACTTGATGCTCGTAAAGAATCTGTAAATGTAAGATTTCATCCCTCCTTATTCTGCACACTGTAAAGACATTCCGTGATTGATCAGTCAAAATGAATACTCTTTTGCTAAAATCTATCTTCATAATGTGGTGACAGATGCAAGGTGTAAAATATCATGACCTATAATCTCACCGTTTTGCCTTGTAGAGTTTACAAGATATATGCACAGGTCGATCTCAACTAGGAATTAAAAGAATGGGAGAATTAGATCCAAAACCTTTTCAAGATTTGTGCTTGAAGATGGACTCACATGAACAATGGCAGGATATATCTGCTAAATTATGTTCATCATGGGAAGAGAATCTGAAGAATCCAGCTTGGCATCCTTTCAAAAGAATTGAGGTCAATGGTGTTTTACAGGTACACGACTACAAATTTTCACTATGTATCCCATGGCTGTCATCTTTATTAACTGAATAAAGGTTAAAAGATCATATGGGGAGCATATAAGTATTCAATCTTTTGCATTACATGTGTACTCTTTGATATCATGGTTGAACAGGGGGGCTTTTTGGATTGCTCCATTCCATGATGTGTCAAATAACTCTGTTAAATCTAACAAGAGGATGATCATCTGGGAGAAGAATTAGACTCAACAAAAGCAAAAAATAATAATTGTCTACTGATAAAGCTTGAAGAATGAATTTAATGGTTGTTAGAATGATCTGAGGTGGGTTAACATAAGAAGGAGAGGTGTCATGATTGATGGAGAACATGTATACGTATACTTAATGGGTTCCTTGTTTCTGCTGTCGCTATAAATGAGAAAAGTTGCAGCAAACCTATTAACACTAAGAAACGGAGCTTTATCTTGGAATAAAATAATTCCAGATACGGAACCGTATCCTGGTGAAAATAAGTGTTGCTGCAAATTTTCTGATCAACAGCAATAGAAGAGCTATTAAAGCCATACTTAATAGGGTAAATATTTGTAGCTGGTTGTTCAAATGCAGCATGTTTCTATAATGGAGCCCACCATTTTGAAACCAGAAAGAATTTTCCTTATAATGGTGGCTTGTTTCAAATGCTAAATAAAACAATGTGGAGTCATTGTGTTGAGATTTCTGATGATAATTTCAGGAGATAGTAGATGAAAATGATGAGAAATTGAAAGGACTGAGGAATGAGTGTGGTGAAGAGGTATACAAGGCTGTAGCGAATGCTTTAATGGAAATAGAAGAATACAATCCAAGTGGAGGGTATCCAGTCCCTGAAATTTGGAACAGGAAGGAGGGAAGGAAAGCTACTTTGACAGAAATTATCCAGTATATTATCAGGCAATTGAAGACTCACAAGCGCAAAAGAAAGTAGAAGTTATTTCTCTCAGGTATTGTAAGTATTTTAAATTTCAATCACCAATATATTATAAGGTTTTCCAATTCCCTTTACCAACTTTTATCCTTATAGGTTAACAGGCATGTAATTGATAAACCAAAAATGGAAATAGTAATCAACCAATATAGATGCAGCTATACAACCATTATGTTGGAGAATGAAATTCTTGTTTGCCCTTAATTCATTGGCATTACTTTGTGTGTGAATAACTTATTTACTGATGTTTCTTTCTTATTGTCCAACAGCTAGACGCGGTATTTATGTTATGGGAAATATGTATCAAATGCATGGAAGATCAGAAACGAGGCTTAACTACCCAAACACATGAAAAGGGTGTTAAACATGAGGACATTTTGTTGGTGATAAAGTCTCTAGCTATCCATCTATATATATTTTGCTATCTTTTGAGATCGAACTTGCTGATAAATTACATGAAAATAAATATGTAAATGTAATATAGATAGTTTCACCAAAACTCAGACATGCTTTTTCTAGTACAATGTTTGTGGAGTCTCGCTTTTGTTAGTATTGAAATATACATAGTAATATTTAGTAGTAGTGAGGTTTACTGGAGAAGTCATTCAAATGCTTCTTTTTTGTTTGATTGAATGTTTGGAAGTTTTTGTTCAATTTTTCTATAACAAAGCTAAAGCTGAGAAATCAATTAACCTGTAAGTAACTCAATGATCAACAGTATTTGACCAATTTTGGGATAAGCACGAACCAGCAACATGAGGCACCATGTAGCAGCAAGTCTATATTCTATTTAGTTATCAACAATTATGTAGCATATGACCTCTTGAGTGAGTATCAAATTTTTTACCTCCTTCTTTATTGGTCTTTGCTGGCAGTTACCTGTAACATATACAAGTGAATCAATCATTAATTCAAAAAATGGAATTGACAATAGTAATTTTTGGTGCTGTGATCTATATATATTATATAGATCAACAAGATGCCCACAGAAGCTAAGTGACGAGATTAAGTAATCTAACATCACCATAAATTACTTAAAATCATTCACAGCCATTATTTATTTTGGATTATTTGGGCTGTATGTAAATTTTGGATTGAATGTGTAAAGTTATTAAGCCAAAATTCTGTCATTATGAGTGCTGTTGTTGTATAAAGAAATGGTCTAGTGTATGGGAACATTTAAAAAAAAAAACATTTTCGTATGTTTGTGAGCATGCCTATTTATTGCAAGATCAATAATTTATTTTAAAAACTTCTAGGAAAATTTTGTGCATTATACCTTATGAATTATATAATTACTGGACACGCCAATAATTTATTTTGGAAGTTTAAATACCAATTTTATGCATTATACATGAATTATATAATTAGTGGACACGCCTTTTCTGGAAAGCCGTTGGAAAACCATTAATCTTGACTATGGTTGAGTTTGGTAATTACTAGGGGGTAAATGGGATAGGCGGATTATAAGGCTAGGATGTAGTATATATTTGGCCAGACTTGCCCTATTACAAATAGTAAAATAGAACAGGTCTAGTCTTTTAAAAAAATCTATTTAAAAAATAGGTCATAGACTTTTTGTACATGTCGGGCCTATAAGCCTACACGCCGCCCTATATCATATTAATCATTTTAAATAAAATTATTATTTTAATAATTTTAATAAAAAATAATATTATTTTAGTTATTCTTTTAATTGTTGAATGTTTAATAGGCTTAAATAGGCTAGCAGACCTAAGTCAAGAATTTTATTTTTTAAATATAGGTAAAACCAGACTTGTAATTTGAAACCTACATAGTCTAAAAAGCCAAGACAGATACAATGTCTTTTACATAGGTCTGGCCTATTTAAGCCACAGTCTTGCCTAACCTATTCACACCCCTAGTAATTAGTGGACTAATTACTTAATTTGAAAGTTTCCAAATAAATCTTGTGCATTATATATGTTATGGTTTGTATCATCAATTGATACACCATCTCGGAGTGGAGTGACGATATTTTAACTACCAGAAATTCTTACTACTAACTTACTACTTATCACATCACCATTGGATCAAAGAGAGAGAATGTTAAAAAGTTTTTGAAGAGAGAGAAAATGTTAATCTAATGGTGATTAGATATGTAGTAAGTTGGTAGTGAAAAATTTTGGTACTGAGAATATCCATCCTCCTCGGAGTGTTATTGATGTTGTAATTTTTCTCATGTTAAAATAATTATAGGTTTTAATGTTTCTACAGTGAATGTAGATAAGTTATTTACCTTCGCTCTTAAAATGATGTCGTTTTGGGTTGAAAAATTAAAAAATTATAATGAAAAAAACTATTACAACACTGAAATAAATTATAATTACAACAATACCTCGATTTGTGCCTCAAAACGGCATCATTTTGGGCTCAATGTAGAAAAATTATCTACATTGAATGTAAAATAAGTGAACCCTTACTTATATTGATATAATGCTCTTATAATCTGAAATATGCATAAAATTTCTAGACAAATTTTATATATTATATATGGGTTCGCTTTTTCTACCGTCAATGTAGATAATGTATCTACAGTGAGCCCAAAACGACGTCGTTTTGAGGCAGAAATCAAGGTATTTTTGTAATTATAATTTATTTCATAATTATAATAGTCTTTTTCATTATAATTTTTTATTTTTTCAACCCAAAACGACGTCATTTTGTGAGTGAATGTATATAACTTATCTACATTCACTTTAGAAATATTAAAGCCATTATGTGTTCGCTTTTTCTACGGACAATGTAAATAACTTATCTACATTGAGTTCAAAACGACGTCGTTTTGAGGCGAAAATCAAAGTATTTTTGTAATTATAATTTATTTCAGGGTTATAATAGTCTTTTACATTATAATTTTTTTATCTTTCAACTCAAAACGACGTCGTTTTGGGAGTGAATGTGGATAACTTATCCACATTCACTTTAGAAACATTAAAGCCATGAGAGGTTCGCTTTTTCTACAGTCAATGTAGGTGACTTATCTACAGTGAGCCCAAAATGACTTCGTTTTGAGGTGGAAATCAAGGTATTTTTGTAATTATAATTTATTTCAGGGTTACAATAGTCTTTTTCATTATAATTTTTTAATTTTTCGATTCAAAATGACGTCGTTTTGAAAATGAATGTAGATAAATTATCTATATTCACTTTAGAAACATTGAAGCCATTATGGGTTCACTTTTTTCTATAATCAATCTAGATAACTTACATACAGTGAGCGCAAAACGAATTTATTTTGGATTATAAAATTAGCGGACACGCCAATAATTTATTTTGAAAGTTTGAAAACAAATTTCATGCTTATACAGTATCAATTACATAATTAGTGGACACGCCTTTTCGCAAAGCCATTAATTCTTGATTATGATTGTGAGGTTGGTAATTGCAAGACTAACTATGAGGTGAGGTTATACTTATTACCTATTTTTTTATTACTTATTATTATCAAATCTTAATCGTTGATTTTCGTCAATTTCACGGTTGTAATTTCCCATATATCTTTGTTTATCGGTATTCTCACTTACAAAGAAAAATGTCATTATAGATTAAAAAAAATGTGGTATTTCATAAATCCCACTTCAACGGAAAATGGAAACGCAGTTGTGAGAAAAAAAATAGCCTGCAGGCCTGGGGTATTTGTTCATCGAAACAAATCTATTTTCTTGTTCGTTTTTTTTTTGTGTGTGTGTGTGTTGATTACTTCGATTTGTGTGGGTCACCAACAAGTTGTTTTCCTTTCACCGCTTCTTGACGGTGAGTTGCCTTAGTTGAGAAAATATTGTATATGTTCATGAATTTTTTGGTGTTCTCTCTCATAACATTAATTTGTTCTTTCCCTTTTTATTCTTACCATTTTCCCTCTTTTTCAATATTACCCTCCTAATTATAAGAGGGAACCACCTAAAAAATGATGGTCCCGATCCACCGTAAATAATCTCCTTACTTGGCTCCGTGTGTTTAATTTTTTTTTTATAGTGTAACATAAAGCTGAAATAATCGTGTCGTCTATCTGCGAAAAAATTTCATTGATCTTGTTCTTGAGGTTTGGTACTGTCGGTCTGAAGTTCAGTCATCAATTCAGTTGTCAAACACGGTGGATTAATGAAATAACTTAGAGCAAAAGTAAAAAAGACTGAGGGATTATTTTTATAAAATAACTACATATTCCTACTAATATTTCATAATATCAAACATACAATCAGTAATTTTTACCCAATATTCATGGTATTTTTTTTATTCAATCAAACAACTTTTTTTAACATTACTTATAAATTCAGTTTCCCACCATATTTCTAATAATCATAATTTTCAGATAAAAAAAATTCAACCGTACCAAACGGCCCCTTATATCATAGACACATTATGGTAGGGCCCACCACCTAAAAAATTAAAAAGAAAAAAAAATATTATACGATTTGTAGAAAGGAAAACTTACCTAACATAGGAATAGTTTTTTCCAAAAAATAATAAGACACACCATTTTCCAACAAACAAATAAACAAGAATGTAATACTTGTACTGTCATTAAATATTTAACATCTACCGCAAGTCTACAACATTGTCGCTACTACTATTACGTATATTTCAATACTAGCAAGAGCGAGACTCCAACACAAATATTATACTTGGTAAAAGTAGATTATAACTCTCCGTGTACCACTGAGACCCAACCACTCGAAGAGAGTGAGTTTTGATGAAACTATCTATATTACATAGGATTCTATTTTTCTCATGTGGATGGAGATAAGTATCTCATATCATCTATGATGCACGGACACGGACACGACACGACACGCCGACACGTTAATTTTAAAAAATGTCATATTTGGACACGTTGGGACACGTTTTGATATTAAATAAAATCTTTAATATATATAATATAATTTATATTTAATACATATAAGAGTCCATGATAAGTCATATAACTTACCAAATATTTAAATTTCATAACATAAATAAAAATAAAAATGATTTTTTGTACTTTGTTAATTTTTCATATCATATTTCATAACAGAAAAAAATTAATTTATAATTTTTTTATTTAGTTAATAAAATAAAATTAATATTTAAAAAAAACTGTGTCCCAGCGTGTCCGAAACGTGTCCCAACGTGTCCGCACGTTGACCGCGGGTCAGAAAAGGTTGACTGCGTGTCCGAAAAACGTGTCGGAGAGTTGACCGCGTGTCCCCAAATATTGATCGCGTGTCGGACGCGTGTCCGAGCGTGTCCGTGTCGGACACGTGTCCGACACGTAAAATTTGAAAAAAATGGCGTGTCCGTGTCACTTAGCCTATCATATACACATGATGTGGTGGGACCCACCTTTCATTAAAAAAAAGAAAAAAGATAAAAATGGTGGCATAACTTTTTATGTGAGAGGAACATGAGATAGTTATCTAATGTAAAATGAGACAATGATTTCCCTATTACATATTCATTTTCATTTAAGTTTATCAGCAAGTTTGATCTCAAAAGCAGCAAACTATATAATATGGATAAGATCTGCAGAATTTACCACACAAAAAATAAAAAGTCCTCATATCTAACACCCTTTTCATGCTTTTGGGTAGTTAGGTCTCTCATCTGATCTTCCATGCATTTGATACATCTTTCCCTTAACATCTATACCGATTCTGTGACTCTTGTTAGCTATTGGACAATAGACAGAAAGATTAGCAAATATTTGTTATTCACACACAAAGTAATGCAAATGCTTTGCACAAATAAAAAAGGGTAATGCAAATGCATCAAGGGAAAACAATAATTTAATACTGCAATATAGTGGCAGTATAGCTGCTTGTACATGCCGTGGAATATAATAATGTATGTGTTGGTAAAGGAACCGGAAAAATGATAATACATTGCTGAAGGAAATTTGAAAATACTTACTTGAGAGAAATAAGTTCTACTTTCTTTTGCGCTTTTGAGACTTCAATTGCCTGATAAGGTACTGGATAATTTCTTTCAAAGTGGCTTTCCTTCCCTCCTTCCAGTTCCAAATTTCAGGGATTGGATATCTTCCACTTGAATTCTATTCTTCTATTTCCATTAAAGCATTTGATACAGCCTTGTATACCTCTTCACCATATTCATTCCTCAGTCCTTTCAATTTTTCATCATTTTCATCTAATTCCTGAAATTATCAGAAATCTCAAAACAGTGACACCACCTTGTTTTGTGTAGCATTTGAAACAAATCACCATTATTAGAAATGGAGGGTTCCAATACAAAAGCAACCTTCATTTAAACTATCAGCTGCAAATATTTATCCCTATTAGTTTGCATATATATTTATCATATGATCTTTTCACACTTATTCAGTTAATAAAGATAATAACTGTTGAGATATATAGTCCCACATTGGTTGTATGGGCAACCAATGTGGAGTTTATAAGGCCTTGGGCACTCCCACCATTTGAGCTAGCTTTTGGGGTGGTGTATCCCAAGGTTCTTTACATGGTATCAAAGCCTTCCAAATCTCACCGTCTCCCACTTTCTTTGTAGTGGGATATCCACATGGACTTGTATGTTGTCCACCCTTCAAGCCCAGTGGGCTCTCGTGTGAGGGGGCGTGTTGAGATATATAGTCCCACATTGGTTGCATGATTGGTTGCCCATGCAACTAATGTGGCCTTTATAAGGCCTTGGGCACTCCCACCCTTTGAGCAGCTAGCTTTTGAAAGGTTCTTTACAATACCATTAGATGCAAAGTGAAATTTATAATCATGTACCTGCGAATTTCCATTGACCTCAATTCTTTTGAAAGGATGCCAAGCTGGATTATTCAGATTCTCTTCCCATGATGAACATAATTTAGCAGATATATCCTGCCATTGTTCATGTGAGTACCTCTGCAAGCACAAATCTCGAAAAGGTTTTGGATCTAATTCTCCCATTCTTTTAATTCGTAGTTGAGATCGACCTGTGCATATATCTTGTAAACTCTACAAGGAAAAACAATGAGATGAGAGGTCATGCTATTTTACACCTTGTATTTGTTATGAAGATAGACTTTAGCAAGATAGTATTCACTGTGGTAGATCAATCACAGAATGTCATTACAATGTGGCAGAAAAACTGAAAAAATGAGGGATGAAATCTTACTTTTACAGATTCTTCACGAGCATCAAGTAGTTCTTGTTTATACTGGCGCTCTTTAACTATCAGGGAACTGTAAAGGTTTTGCAAATGCTCCAGGTCTTCCATTTTGTCCTTTAATTCATTTCTAAAAGCAGTAATTTGAGTGTTCAAATTGCCACCACTTTCTACATGACTCTGATCTTGTAATTCTGATCTCAACTGTGACAGGAAGAAAATCATTCAACAAGGATAATAAATTATATAGAAGTTAGAAGCATTAAGGCAGACAGCCATAATGAGCATCACAATGTAAAAAATTTATAAAAATGAAAAGAAAATTCAAATGAAATTTTCTCATATTATTAGTGACTGTGCAGCATGTCTTAATGAAGTAATGCTCTTAATCTATGAAGCACCGATGCTCCTAATTTTTTTTTCCAACTTTCCTATACGCGTTTCGGAAACGTATTGTATCGTATCGTCGAATTAATGGACGTATCGATAACGTATTTGGAACGTAAGGAAAACGCCGTGTCGGTGTCGGTGCTTCATAGCTCTTAATTAACTAAAGGAAGTCAAAACATTTAAATAGTATTTATGGCATTTAACATGTAAAGACAGCAAATTCCAAAAAAAAAAAACATGTAAAGACAGTAACACGTGAATTGCAATTCAACAAAAAGGGCAAAAAAAAAGAGTTGCTGAAAATTAGAGACTTAAAGTAGCAATACCTCCAAATAAAGGAAACTAAAGTTAGCTGATGCTTAAATATGCAAAATATGCTTTTGATGATTATATAAATGTTTCCAATTTCAGTTCCAGATTTGTGGGTTCTGCTTTTGTTGCGTTTGACAATGTATTTTATTTTTTTGATTTTTTTAGATGACACTGCTACCTTGCTTGCCAGAAATTGAGCAGGGCATCATTGAATTGAAACAATTTCTTTACCATGAATTTTAATATATGACATGTCTGTAACTACCATTCTCTTTTCTGTTTTTTCCTTCCAGCTGGCCAGGCAATTATTCTAAATCAAGTATATATATATATATATATATATATACTATTGCCATTTATGTGTCACATCTAAATGGAAGTTTAGAATTCCTAAGATTCTAAAGACTGTATAACTAGTCTTTCTTCAGAATCACTGCCACATTAGCAGAAATGGCTTCACATTCTTTTACCATTTTGAATAGAAAATATAGCTGCAAAATAAGTATTTTGATTTGAAGATACGCATGGAGCAGAAGTTATCTTCCTGGGAACCATCTCATCTTGTTTTGCTCAAAATTGGCACTCAGTGTGATAAAAGTAACTCAAATAATCCTTTCTTATTAAATGCTAAATTAAAGACAGAAAATGCCTAAAATCCAAATTTCATGCAAATAAATGGAATTAAATTGCTACAAGAAATAGACTAGGGGGCTGATCATAGAAAACCAAACCACACAAGCTTCCTATTTTTGATTCAGACATCTAAAGGGCCTGATCGTTACTGACCTTTTGAATCTCCTCAATAAAGTTTCTCTGCTGTTGATCATTTAAGGCTTTACTCTCCTCCAATTGCTTGGTAATCTTCCCAAGCTCTTTCTTTAGACCTTCCATGTCATGATTCATATTTGAGTTCATGACCTTCATATGTTGTAATTCTAGAAAAATAAAGCATAAGTTGAGCATAAGAAAATGTAGGAAACATATACAAAAAATTCCAATGATATTCTAAAAGCAACTCCATAGTGCAGAAGTAAGCCAGTGTATGGGACAAATGCAGGAGAAATTAGTACAAAAAAATAAATAAAAAACCATACAAAAGTTTACACAGCCTTACCCTTGCATAATTGAAGATTCAAACCCATGATCTTTCAGTCATGAAGAAATAGTTTTACCACTACTCCGGTTAATGCAGGACAAATGCAGGAGAAATTAGTATATCACATACAAAAGTTTAGAGATGGAAGATTAGGTGTTGAATCCTAAGGGACAAATGAATGCAATCCTGAGTCTTGTGGTTAAAATAGTTTTCTTACATAAACAAATGATTTCATGGCAAAAAGCAGTTTCAAAACAAAATCAAGTACGAACTCAATGTAGAATTTGCAAATAAAAGTGCTTATATATTGAAGAAATTTTTAAATTCTAGAAAGTCTTCCCAAAGAAAAGATCCATCACAAACTTATAAAACTTTGACCTTCCAACAGCAAGTTTCAAATATTTAGTGGTTCCCTTCTATCTTGAAACATAAAAATACCTTTGTGACATCCCTCATGCAGATTATCTAATTCAATGTACTTGCATTCCATTTCAAGCATACTTCTTTCTTTGGAATTAATTTTCTCCATAAGCCCTATAATGAGTGTGTGCACACAAGAAAGTGTCTCCCTATGTTTATGCTCCATCTCCATTATCTTCTTGTTCTTGTACTCTATTTCATTCTGAAGGTTCCCAATAATCACTCTCTGCATGTTCACAGCCTCCATTTAGATACAATTTCTAAGTGCCTGCATATATGTGTATATATATATATATATAAAAAAAAAAAAAAAAAAAAAAAACTCAAATTATTTCCTTTTATTCCAAAAATCTTATGTCAAATGAAAATGGAGAGGTGGGAAGGATTCATGATCACAAAAATTAAGGAAATTGCCTAGTCAATTCGACTCACAAGCAAGAAATCAAAAAACTTAGGAAAGTTATGAACTTTTACTAAAATGCAGCATAAAATTGAAATGGGGAGGGGCTGTGGCTCCACTTCTAATAGAAAAAAGAAGATTCAATCAAACGTATATGACAAAGCTCATGTTTTGATGCTGCCACTTGGATAACAGTTCCAAAAATCACACATATCATTCTTTTTATATCAAAAGAAACTCATAAACATGAAGAAAAGAAAGAAAAATGATTAAAAATGAACACAAATATAGAATACAGACATCAAAATGCTTTGAGAGCTGAAGGTTGTTTTGTTTAGACAATGAAAAAAATGAAAGCTTTGAGAACAAGCAAGAGAAAATACCCAAAATTGGAATGGTTCCCAGTTCACACATTCCACATGCAGCTGACACGAATTCCACTCTGTATTGTACATCTTTCTTGTTTTTGTTATGTATATCAATTGTTTATTTAAACTTTAATATTATTATATTATTATATTAATGGAAGGGGTTATATTTACAACTCAAATAGTTTACAAACTCTTACAACTGTATTTTAACCGCTAATTTTCGCCAATCAACGGTGTCAATTATTGTGAATTAATAATTAATTAATAAATTTAATTTGCAAAAATCTTATTAAGATATGGTTGTAAGAAGTTGTAAATAAAAATAGGTTATAAATATAACATTCCCCTATATTAATGATGATAAATAATACTAAGTACCCAATGTTATTCCGGTTAGTCAAGGTACCGCTTTAATGTGTCTTAACCAAATAAATATATACAAATTTATATTTAAAATTTAAAATTTCATAAAATAATTTAAATATTTTGTTGAGAAGAATATATACATTTAAATATTTGTAAAAATGTATTTCTTTATTTCATTAGAATTTAGGTTAAGTCTAAGTTAAGTCTATTAATATTTCTTTATATATTATATTCTCATGAATCAATTCAATATATAGATTTTTTTCAATATTTCTCTCGTATCTTATTATTTTACGTACTTAAATATAATATGTGTGTTGCAATTGAGGGATTTGAGTTTTTGATAGCTGTGTAAAAATATATTTCATTATTTTACTTTTATTTTTTAAAATATTACATGACCCATTAGTTCAAACGGTTTTTGCCAAAAAAATCGTGTAAGTCCAATCGGTTCTCACATAATCTATTATATAACCCTTCAATTACTCATTTGGGCCGGATGTATCACCAATTTAATAATTTCCGGATGAACCAGACCGGTTCCAGCCGGGTTTAATGAATAGAAGTAACAAACTTATTGTGCTCACTTTGTAAGTAAAACACTTTAATATTAACTAGATTAATTTTAATATCCTTATTGTGAAATCATAAGACGGAACTTAGGCTATTTATTAGATCATTAAAGTTAATTTTAATTTTATTAGCTCAAAAAGAGAAAATGAGTACCAAAAATAATAATTTCGACAAACTTAAATTCATGTTCTGCATAGACAGCTAACTAGAAGATTGTCATCATTTTGAGTCACAATTCACAACTCAAATAACAAGGTTTGCTTTGAGAGCAATCAACAAAATAAAATGCCAACGATCACGGTGCGTGTGCATTGGATATATTGTTCCAATTTTTTGAAACCGAAAAAGTAAACATAATAAATTTCTTGTTGTTAACAACATTAAGAAAATATGAGAAAATTTGGGAAGAGTAATGGCTTTCATAATATTCCAAGTGTTTATTTAATGTATATCATGTAATCACATGATAAGGTTACCTAAAATCTTATCATGAGAACATTGTTCTTATTGTGACTGAAAATTGATATTCTCATGTGACTTACTTGACAATAAACAAAAAAAAAAAAAGTGTTAATAGTATACGATAAAAAACAAGGGCATTTATACTTTTCCACATATTTCACACAAAACATCATCTTCATTTTTTCTTTTTCCTCTTCCACCCTACCAAGGTCTCTAAGTTCGTTTTCCCCATTCCTGTTTCTATCTGAACATACACCTTTTGGAAAAAGAAAAAGAAAAAGGTGTTGATTGTTTTGCACTATGCATGCATACAATGTATATATTAAAATTTGTGCACGTCTCATAAGTAGACATATTCCCACATTGCTTCTTTCTTTACTTTATTACATGGTTTTATATCCTAGAAATATCTTCATTTTGCAAAAATAAGTTCTTCTCCTTCTCCATTCCTTTTGTTGGGAAATTTCTATAATACTCCCGTCTCATCCACTTTTCCATACATCCTTCCAATAAAAATCAAACAATAACATATGAGAAAAAAAATACACTTGTTAAATACATGTGTTTGATTGTGAGTGATAGTAGTACATACTAGCGTAGCAGTGGCTAACTCAGGAAAAATTATTTATGTCCGCACATTTAGTGGTGGGGGTTCATATTTTGTATTGTTAATATTTTATATTTATTTCCATCTTTATATGGTTATAATTTCTCATATTTAATGCTTTCACATTAAATATGGTGAATCAGTGGCGTGGCCACCCTTATGCTAGCCGGTGCCAAGGCACCTGCTTGGTTTTTAAAATTTTCCTTTGTTATATATAAATATATAATTAATTATAATTAACTAAAATTAAATTTATAATTGGCACCGCCTAAATAAATATAATTATATTTATGTTTTTCAATCAGAATATTTCAAAGTGTTGTTAATTTTTTCAAGCTTCATGAAATAGATGTTCAGATTTTGATGCTCAATATAATATTTATCGGAAAGGTTAATACTTTTTTATATGTTTGCTTTGATATATAATCATTGATAATTGTTCATTTGAATTTTCAATGTTATGTGACATTATTTAATACATAATTTAGATAACTATATCAGAATTCATAGTAAAAAAATTTCCTGATTAATATGTCAAAAAAAATTGGCACCACCTAAATTTTTTATCTGGCTCCGCCACTGTGGTGAATCATAAGCCTATAAAGATGTAAATAAAAATAACAGTTAGATCAACATAATTGATTTAACGGTAAATTTGATTGATAGTAACATTGATAGTAACACTCATTGGATGTTACAATATCTTATCCCATATTTTAAATACATATTAATTATAAAAATCATTAATGATTTTAAAATTCATTTATATAAAATAAAATGTGTTAATGACACTGGCTAATTTAACATCCGTGAAAACATAACAGAATAACAAATCAGTAAAATCAAAGTTTCACCAAAAGAATAGATTTCATTACATCAATTATAACTTGTAAGAATGATATTTTTAAAACTAAAACTGAAAAAAAATAAAAATAAGGTGAGCATGAATGATCAATCAAAACTAAATTTTTGGCCGAACCAAATCGGTTGCCAGTCAAAGTATTTATATTTTTTCAAAACCAATTGAAAACGATTCGAAAACTAATTCAGAAAAATACAGCTCTATTTGGTTTAGTTAAATTATTTTGCACACCCCTAAAATAAATTACACCATAATACAAGGTTAACCTAATTTTAAAGAGAAAAAGTCTATATTTACCAAAAAAAAAGAGAGAAAAAGTCTATTGATTAAAGAAGTTTAAGTTTCAGAGCACTATACTCCCGAAGCTTAAACTATTATATAACAGTTCATAAATAGTTTTTATATGTAACGCGTTTCCTTGTGTTGAAATTAAAATTTTATTTAAAAACACAAAATTGTCCAAAGCCCAAACCATCGAGGCTAACCATTTTTATATCTATCAATCATCTTAGTTGCATCATAACCTGGAGACAGTAAATAATAGTAATACCAAAATGTCAATTACTCAAAGAAACATACTAAAAATAAAAGCAAAATAATATAGTCATACAATAGTTATAACATCAAGGTCTACTCTTATGCCATAGAAGGCAAGTGTCAAGTGAAATTAAATAGTCTAACATCATCAGAAATTACTTAAAACAAAATACACAACCATATGCAAAAAGCACAAAAGGTAAACCAAAAATTGGGGCTGCCAGGGCTCTTGTGTGAGGGGGCGTGTATATTCCCATTGGTTATATCTCCAAAAGCAATAATGTTGTCTATTCCTGTAACGAGCATCAACATTTCAGCAATACCATCCATAGTAATTTTATGATAGATATTGAAACAGTAACAGTAATCATAAAAGGAAAAGAGAACGGGGGAAGCTTCTGAATACTATAAATCAAAAAGTAAGTAACTGAGAAAAGAAGTAACATAGATGGCTAGTAACTAAGCCAGCCACATATTAATCAGCCTTTAAAATCTTTTTCTTTCTAGGTTCTAGCCTATGAAGTACCGATACTCCGAATTTTTTTTTCCAACGTATCCGATATGCGTATCGGGAACGTATCGGAAACGTATTGTATCATATCGCGAATTAATGGTCGTATCGAGAACGTATTTGCAACGTATCGGAAATGCTGTGTCGGTGTCGGTGTCGGTGTCGGTGTCGGTGCTTCATAGGTTCTAGCTACACAGTTTAAAAGAAATATGCAGTAACCTAAATACATTATATAGTTATAGGGCAGGTTATGTTTACAAACTTTTTTATTTACAAACTCTTACAAACTACACTATATTCTCCCAGGAGAATACAAACTTTTGCAAACTACACTATGTTCTCGCGAGAGAATATAGTGTAATTTGTAAAAAAATTCCAAAAAGTTTGTAAAGGGATCCTGTCCCTATAGTTATATACAAACATGGAGGCACACATGTAAAGTTTTTAATACAGACCAACTCAGTAAACGATAACAGACTTGGACACAAAGGAATAAATCTGAATATTCATCTTTCATATATTTCTTAACTGGGAATTCTTACAAATAACAGAAAACTTGAAAGAAATGCAGAATTCTAAAGGGAAATCATAATGCAAAAGCAAAGATAGTTGTGGAACACATATGAGAGGTTCCACTCTCTCCTAATCCCAAAAAAGGGCCCAAGTTCTACTAATTTTCCAGATGCCCTTCCATGCTCCTTTCCCTCTTCTTATAACTAACTCCCAGCCACCTCTACCACGCTCTCCATTCTGTTACGGGGTAATTTGGGTACATCCTAGCTGACGTGGCAGTAGTTTGCTGACTAGGACCGTATCAATACTCCCCCCCCCCCTAACAATCACCTTGTCCTCAAGGTGATGTTTAGCCCCAATCACCTTCCACCGGGATCCCATTGCTTGAATTGCAAGACCCCAAATTTGCGACCAACTAGATAGTTCATGCTGGCAACTGTATAGCTCCCACCAGGGTCCCATTGTTCATCTTCCATTTCCAACACTGGCACACTTAACTTTTGTGCATAAATTAAAACAAGCCTGTGAGACAAATTAGACAATTGAACATCATCGTAGCTAAGGAATGAACCATTCTCTTTGCTGCAACAGCCTTTTGTGTCCAAGATGCTTGCCCTGAACTGGACCATCAGACCAATATCAATGCTCTCACCGTGGGCCATAATGATTTCTTGGTCGTTTTCATTCAATGATAAATGGGCACTAGCAGTTGGAATAATTGTATAAGTGGTCTCTTGTGAAATCATAAGTTGTGTTCTTTGCTTTGTCAAATAGGTGTCAACGGCCCTATAGGGTGGTTGGGTCAACCATTCCAACCCTGCCACCACAGCAGCCCCATTGAGTTCGAACAGGTATAGATCCTGTTTGATTTGAGCATTCCGAAGGTTAATCTCCATCCTTTTACACATACCTTGGCATTTGACCTTAGATCCATCCCGCTCTTCTATCTGATACGGAGGAGTAATGAACGTTTCCAAACTTAACTGCTCCACGATCTCCTTTTTGATGACATTGCTGGTAGCTACGCAATCTGCCATAAACTCCACCTTCTGATCATGCATCTCATCCCATACATTCAAAGTTTGGCTTGAGGTGAGCCCTAAAGAGCTATGCAGAGAGAGTTGCAATTACCTTTCTGCTTCGGTAATCTCAGGTATGTGTTGCGTCGCTACTTCTTCTTCTTCATTTTCACCATCCTTTTTGTTATCTTCGTCTACCAGTAACAGATGCAGCGACTTGATCGAACATCTGGGGTTTGGGTGCCAACGCTCATCGCACGCAAAACAATGACCTCGATGCTGCCCATCACGAAATTCCTCTTGGGACAGACGCCGTCCACGGTCAGCAAAGCACTTCGGACGCAATTTCCAGTGACAGACGTTGAGCCGTTCGACGATGGTCCTCCCGTCAAGTTCTCTGTTGATGCATTTGGGAGATTAAGGTAACTTTTTTTTTATTGACAAAAGGGCTTGGTCTGACCCGGTGTAAACACATTAGTTGGGCCCAAATTAGACAAGCACCCTCTCTTGGCCTCGTTTGGGCCTGATGTTGTCCGTTGGCCCACGTTCATTATACTAGAGTTTTGTGTCCAGTTTCTACCCAAAGGCCCTAATGCTTCCTCCTTCCTCGCATCATTCCTTCTCTCTATCTTCATCGAACACTTCACCATGTCTGTTAGATTGAGCGGCGGCATCATCAACAACTCCTCACGAACGCTGCTTTTGACTCCATTCAACCAAGCTTCCTTAAGCAAATCTTCATCCTCAAATCTCAACACCCTTATCACCTTCTCAAATTCCATCTTGAATTCTGCCATGGTCCCTGTTTCCTTCAAAGTGTATAGGGCACGATAAGAATCACCATCCTCGCCTGAAAATGTGGAAATCTCGCGTCGCTGACGATTAGGATTCAAAAAATTTCTCCTCCGTTCGAACCTGTCGTCATCCCTTGCATCAGTACCCAAATCGTTGCCGGTGGGGTCATCTTCTCCCTTACGGGAACAATTCCTCCTCCTTCCAGCCATCTCATCCAACCTCCTGATGATTTCTGTCATTCCCCTTTCCTGATTTCCCAACCGATGAAGGATTTCTCCTTGGCGAGCTTCACTAGCATCAAGTCGTAAACACACCTCCTCTTGTCGAGTACATCCTCTGCGCAGCCCTTCCTCTATCAAATCCAAACGATGTTCCATTTGTCTAGTCCAGACCATTCCACAGAGCTCCTAGATCGGAGCTCTGATACCAATTGATACAGACCAACTCAGTAAACGATAACAGACTTGGACACAAAGGAATAAATCTGAATATTCATCTTTCATATATTTCTTAACTGGGAATTCTTACAAATAACAGAAAACTTGAAAGAAATGCAGAATTCTAAAGGGAAATCATAATGCAAAAGCAAAGATAGTTGTGGAACACATATGAGAGGTTCCACTCTCTCCTAATCCCAAAAAAGGGCCCAAGTTCTACTAATTTTCCAGATGCCCTTCCATGCTCCTTTCCCTCTGCTTATAACTAACTCCCAGCCACCTCTACCACGCTCTCCATTCTGTTACGGGGTAATTTGGGTACATCCTAGCTGACGTGGCAGTAGTTTGCTGACTAGGACCGTAACAGTTTTCCCCCACTCTCTCGTAACAGACTACAACCCCTTCTCCTAAGAGAATAGCACCTCCCACTTTCCTTTCCTACCCTTTTCCCTTTTTTGAGCTAATATTGCAATTGCTTAAATTCACCAAATAGTCCCTCATCCATTTGGGTTTAGTCTTGCATTTTTTGGACCATCTAACTCGTGGGGTGATGAGCTCATGTGCTAAGTCTTCTCCTGGATCCATATCTGTCATCTCAGCTTGGGCTTCTTCATCACTTGGCTGTGGATCCATATCTGTCATCTCAGCTAAGGCTTCTTCATCACTTGGTTGTGGATCCACATCTGTCATCTCAGCTTGGGCTTCTTCATCACTTGGTTGTGGATCCATATCTGTCATCTCAGCTTGGGCTTCTTCATCACTTGGTTGTGGATCCATATCTGTCATCTCAGCTTGGGCTTCTTCATCACTTGGTTGGACCTGGTTCCCTTGTTTCCTATAAGGATTTCTGTCAAGTTCCCCCATTCTCTTCACACCAATATGGGCACGACTTGGTATATCTTTAACGCCCTACAAGAGAAAAGACTATTACTAAATCTTGCAAGCAATATTGGTGAGTAAAAAGTTAGGGAAAGTTTGAAAAATTGCAAGAAATTTTCAAAAGATAAGGTCCATGATAAATGTAACGTAACATATGGAGCAGACAATCATAGTTAGGTCTCTTTTGCATAATCAGATGGACCATTAAAAACATTTTGAGTAATGCCATTCAATTAGATGAAAAAGAAACAATGAGATTTTAGTTATATTCAAGTCACTTTGTACCTTGCTCTGAACCATAAAGGTTAACAACATAGAGTTGACCAAATAGAAAAAAGGAGAAAAATAAGATGAAAGCACCACACAAAAAAAAATGTAAATTTACATGACTGCGTGTATGTTTCAATTCATGTAACACTTTAAACAAGCAAGTAAAATCATCACATGAACATTACCAAACAAATAGTTTCAATATGAAATAATCATAGAAACTAGACCTAGTTGAACAGATGCTCTTCTAAATTAACTTAATGAATCAGTAAACTGAAAAGTAAAGATATATCTGAAAAAAAAAAAAAAAACTTACATTAATCAATTCTTTTCGAGTTTCCTGCAACTCATCATGATTCTTACGCTCTTTAATGGATAAGATTTGGATTAACTCATCCAAGACTTCAATGGACTCTTCCTTTTCTATTAAACCCTTCTCTAAAGCATCTACCTTCTTCAGAAGGTCTGAATCTTCATCATCTTCTATTATTTTAGCATGGAGTTGTTCTTTTTGCTTTTGTATAAATAGATATTCTAATAGAATTAATACTGTGCTATTCTGATGCTGACAAGGATACTTTTGCTCATAAACAAAGCTTAAATAAAATGTGAAAACACATGTGTACTTCAAAACAACTTTCATTTCTGGCATTGAGGAAAATTAATGTTGTACTCAAATTCACGGCATTTTAAATGGGAAAGAAAAAAAAAATCATCAAATACATGACTAACGTGATAGTCTTCCAATGACATCCAAATTATTCAAATAACAAAGAATCATGAAACTTTAGTAACCACATGGTCTTCCAGATCCATTCAAAGAATTATCACTCTAGTAAACAGAGATACACCTTTAAAAAAATCACCTGAATAAACTTTCCAGGTTCCTTAAGGTCTTCATTCAAATCACGCTGTTTAATGATTAGTGGTTGGTTTAAATCTTCTTCCTGAAGCTCATCATTCAAATCACGCTGTTTAATGATTAGTGGTTCATTTAAATCTTCCAATTCTTGAAGTAACCGTTCCTTTTCTCTTACATCCGTACGAAGAACTCCTACCATCTTCAGATATTTATCTTCAATGTTGTTCAAGACACACAATTTCCCTTTAAGTTGCTGATTCTCCAGTACTAGCTTTTTGTTGCTTTTCAGTTGTTTTTCAAGCTTAATGACTTCAGCATTGAGTTGTTCATTTTGGGCATTTCTCTCCTCCAATTCCTTTGTGATCACTCCATGCTCTTTCTTTATACATTTCACGCCATGACTCATATTGGAGTTCATGACCTTCATCAGTTGTAATTCTGAATAGAATAAAGTGTAACTTGAACAGAACAAAACATAGGCAACAATTTAAAATAAATAGCAAGAATATTCTAAGGGAAACATGAAGTGAATATGAAAGCCTATATGGGCAACACCAATCTTGTTCAAGTCCTAATAATATTCAATATTTTATTGGATACTACTTTGGTGCTATACCCCATTCCCAGTTAAGTTTTTTCAAATCACAAAAAAATAATTTAATGCTAATGATATCCACTATCTCAGAATATGATATACCTTTCTGACATTCCTCATGCAGCATATCATCCTTTTTTACCATCTTCATAAAAGCATGAATCAGTTGACTCATACAAGCATCTTTCTCACTAAGTTTATGCTCCACATCAATAATCTTCTGTTTCTGCCTTTCAACTTCCTTCTGAAGGCTTACTGCAGCCTCCTCATAACTATGGTTCATCATCTGCGTACAAATTAAAAGTGCCTGCATAAGAGGCTACTTATTTTTTTGCCAAACCAAATGATCTAAAACCAAGCATTAAAATATCACTTCTTCAGCCAGTCATAAAATAAAAGAATATAACAAATAATAGCAAGTAGGAATACTAATCATTAACAACAACAACAAAACAGAAGTAGGGAAATCAATGAAATCACTGTTCAGAGAAAGAACTCAAATACTAATGAAAGTCATGAACTTTAAGTAACATATTACATAAAAATGAAAGGAAGGGCTGTGAACTAAAAAAGTTAGGAAATTTGTGAACTTTGACTAAGATGCAGCATAAAAATGAAAAGGGTAGGGCTTTGGCTCCACTTCTGAGAGAAGACAGAACATTCAATCAAACGTATATGACAAAGTTCACATTTTGATGCTGCCACTACCATTACATTCCCACAACCACACATGTCATTTTTATTTTTATTTCTCATATCAAAAGAAGCTCAGAAACATGAAGAAAATTTTTTTTGATGAAAATGAAGAGAAACATGGAATATAGAAATCAAAATACAAATAAAAAAGGGATTGGAGGAGAGGGGAGCATGCAAATGCAATGCCACAATACCTGAGAGGATGAAAGCTTTGAGAGATGAAGCTTGTATAGACAATGAAAAATGAAAAAGCTTTCAGAGCAAGCAAGAGAATGGGTGGACACATACTAGTAAAGTATATATGCATCGGAAAACAACTTCTCGTAAGAGAAGTGTCTCTTCGTTTGCTGTGAGCCTGTGATCCTTTTTCTTATTTTAATAGATATGGCCACAATTTTATACGTCAGTAGCAAAAAAAATTCTAAGGGCTGTGACGTAAAAAGCTATAAGCTTATATTATATATATATGCGATCTATTAATTTCATGTTGATGCAATAGAGACAGGTAGTTGGGCCACTATTTTTTCAAAAATTAAAAATTAAAATATAATGGACTCACTATCTTATTTCTGTTGCATGAGATAATTATTTCATGTAACATAAGATAATTATTTCTCATAATATATCATGATATTTTCAGTTATTTGGTGGAATCATTAGAGGAGGTGCGCAAAATAATCAAAAAAAATTGGTCGAACCATGAACCGAACCGAACCGCCCCATAAAATAACCGGTTTTTAAAATCCGGTTCATGAACCGAACCGGTTCATGAACTGCACTGCTTTTTAGAATCGGTTTAAGAACCGAACCGGTTTTTAGAATCGGTTTAAGAACCGAATCATTTCCGAACCGAATCGAACCATTTTCAAACCAAATTAATTTTTATAACTTATTTTTTAATTTTTTAATTTTTCTTTCTTTTCAAAAGAGGATCGACCCTAATCGGTTTCGAACCGAACCAGTTTTGAACCGAACCGAACCACTTTCGAACCGAACCATTTAAACCAATTTGGTTCGGTTTTTCAAAAAATCTGGTTCGGTTCGACACATACACATCCCTAATGATCATCGTATGGTATAAGCTTATCGACTATGGTTTCATCATTTAACAAGTTTAGTTTTTTTTTTTTTCCTACAAGAATAAGGACAAGATAAATAATAATAAAAAAAGTTGAAAAAGTAATGTTTTCATTAACTTTATTTTGTCTTATGTGATTGCATGACATCCACTTTTACCCGCAACATTATTGTTATTAATCTCTAAGCTTATACACCAAAATTCCTTAATACATCAAAACGATGTATAACTTAATCCGGCCTAAGGTGGAGGGATTAGGCCTGATAAGGGGTTCTGCTGTATAAACTTATATTATACGATTGTCACACCAAACAACTGAAAATGTCATAACGTATAATATAAGCTTGTACTATAAAGTCTTATACATCACACCAAAATCCGATATATAATTGACACTTGGATTAAAAATAAAAATTTTCTTGTACCTTTGACTTTTATTAACAAATTGACACTTGAATTTAAAAAAAAAAAAATTATTTTTTCACTCACATATCATAAAAAATTCTCCATTTTAATTGGCATCACATTGAGTCGGTGGTGTATAGGTGTACCATAAAGATTTCACCCCTAGTGACACAAGATAAGGCGGGGTTCAACAGAGAAGAAAAAAAACATCAAAGTGGGACTGACATCATCCAATTTTTTTCTCCAACAAGTAAAGAAATCAATTATCATATATATATACATAAAAGAAAAACAAATTTTTAATTCAATACTTTATTATTAATTAGATTTAGGTTTCATATGTATGTTTATTGGAACTTGGGCTATTTATTCGACATTAAAATTTATTTTTATTTTTAGCTCGAAAAGGAAAAATGTTAATGTTCTCCGTTTAGATAGGTAATAATTAGAGGATCCTTTAAGTTACATTCAAATAATGAGATTTTCTTCCAAAACTCACTTCAATGATTTCATGGAACACGATTTCAACTAAATTAAGGTATCATGAAATTTGCTAGGGATCACGATTTCACATCAAAATTATATTTTGAATTTCTTATGGACTATGAATAATCTTTTTATTTGATAGAGACTAAAGCAGGCATCGTGAAATTTACTGAGGACCAAAACTGATATTTACTCTTTTAATAGTATTTTTGCCTACCAAATAACATTTTAGTCATATTTTTGGAAATTCATTTTCCCAACATATTCGTGGTAATCATGATCCCCGGGCACAAAAAAAAAAATTCTCCTCTACCAAATGCCTCCTAGTGTTTTATTTATTTGGAATCCTAAACATTATTTTTGAGTTGTATATTTTTTATAATTGGAAAGATTTAATTTCTGATTTAATTGACCAATTTATGTAACAATCAAAGGGAATTCGTTACATGGAGAGGTTGTAAGAATTATGTGGAGAGATTTTAGAAGTTTTAATTTCCTAATTATTCGTAATTTTCTTCCTTGATTTGTAGTTGACTTGTAGCCTGATTTATGACTGATTTGTAACTCTAATATTTTGTATATAATAACCTCTAATGAGGTAGAGTAAATATGAATGAATTACTATTCTATAAAGTTCCTTGATTGTATCACAACATTAGAGAGTGTTTGAAAGGAACAGGTTCCTTGATTTGTATCATGCCATTACGGAGTGTACGAAAGGAGCGGAGTGGGGATCGAGAGAGATAGTACTTATTTTTTGCTCTTTTGCCTTTCTGTCGTGGCACTTTTTTCTATGGAACCGAAATTTAATCAATTAAAAAAAAATTATAATTGATTAAATATATTGTTTTAATACTTAATCGATTAGATGTGTTGTAAAATCGATTAAACATATACAAATTGGTGTATAGTTTTGAAATGGGGATAAAGTGATTATATTTTAATTAATAAGAAATAAAAGGGTAAAAAAGCCAAACTTTTCATGCATTTTACTTTCCTCTTACAAAAGTAAAAAGTTTAAAATAATTCATACACTTGTTTAAATGAAATATTAAACTACACGTTTTAACTATATAATTTTTGTACTTAACAAAAATATATTTTAAATAAATATTCAATTAGAAATACCATTAATTTTTTTGAAAAGCATTTATAAAAAATGAAATATTTATAAAAGCATTTGCAAGGATAATATTGTTAAACCTAAAACTGAACCAAAATCAAGTTTGATGAAATAAAAACAAAAACAAATAAATAAATGTAATTAAAACCTTCAATACAAATTTAACCTAATTTTACATATTGATGTAAGAAAGTTTTAGTTTCAGCACGTAGAGAACTATAGTCATTGAACAATACAAAATTCAATACTTCCAAAGCTTAAAACTATTACGTGACAACTCAAATAGTTCTTATATTTCATCGCGCTTCATCACGGAATCACATTTTAGACTTAAAATGTGTTCAACATACACGTTGGTTTCTCTTATGTTGAAATTACAAAGGAAAGTAGGATCAAAACTATTATTGACCACCAAACCATGAAAGCGAAACGGTTGATTTTTATATCTAACAATCATCTTACACACACAACATTTTGTGGGGCTCGCAGCAAAAAAATGTTAATACTAAAATGGTAATATTTATACTAAAATGTTAAGGGTTTAAACCTTTAACATTACCACACAAAAATTCCTACACACACAACATTTTATGAGGTCCGCAGCAAAAAAAAAATCTAACACGCAAAACAAATCTGTATAACATAACACAATCACTTTTCCTATAACGTAACTCTTATAAAACCCAAATGTTAATTACTCAAAGAGACATGTTAAAAATGAAAGCTAAATAATATAGTTATACAAGCTGTAACATCAATGTCTTCTCTCAAGCCCGCAGAAGCCAAATGTCAAGCGAAATTAAATAACATAACATCATCAGAAATTTCCATACACAACCATTAGGTTTGCAGCTCTCCAAATATGGATGCATGCTACCCGGCTGCGATGCATAATTCCCTCTCCGAATGTAATAATGTTAATTCCTGTAACGAGCATCAAACTTTAAGCAATACAATCCATATTAATTATATGATATTTGATTGAAATAGTAACAGTAATCATAAAAGGAAAAGAGGACGCAGGAATCTTCTAAGGGCCGATTCAGTTCAATATCCACTCGTGAGTGTCTGGGAAAGGACATACGAGTCAAGTCTTACCCCCGCTTTTGCGGAGAGGCTGAGTCGAAGTCGGGACCTTGGACATCACGATAAACATGCTTACCACTGAGCCAAGCCGACCCTTCACGGAGGAACCTTCTGAATTCTATAAATCAACAAGTAATTACATGTGAAAAGAAGTATCCTAGATGGTAAGTAACTAAGCCAGCCCCATATTTTTTATTTTATTTTTTTGGATTTCTCCCCAGTAATCCCATAGGTTTCCTATGCACTATTCCGGAGTTCAGGATTGGTCCAGGATTAAAGCTTTAAACTCCTCCGAAATATGATAATGGGGAGGATCGAACATATGCTCTCACCCCTAGTTGTTCATCTCCCATGCACCAACTAAGCTATCATTATTTAATAGCCAGCCACATATTAACCAGCCTTTAAGATATTTTTCTTTCTAGCCTCTAGCTATACAGTTTAAAAGAAAAATGCAGTAACCTAAACACATTATATAATTACATACAAACCTTCACATCATTCCTCTCTTGCGTTTATGTACTTTCCATTGTTTCAACAGAAATTGTACTCCTTCTTGCACAGTTGCTCTCCTTCCCTTTCCATAGTTCCATAATTCTGAGGTTATGATACGCCCACTAGGATTATATTCATTTATCTCTGTTAAAGCTGCCACTACTGCATTATATGCCCTTTTACCCAGGTCTTTTTTCAGCTCATTCAGCTTTTCATCGTCATCTTTAATAATTTCCTGAAATGAGAAATGCATGAAGCCAGATAACAAAGTGTAAGCGTTCGAAGTTTAACCAAATAAATTAGAGAAACAATGCTGTATGATTGTAGATTAAAATGAATTAAAGGGGCAATTAATTTTATGGTGGCATAATGATTTTCAAGTATCTCAAGGACATGTTAGGAATGGGAAACAGGTACAAGTAATATTTGTGGGGGTAGGATATTCTTACTACCCATTTTTTCTACTACCATTCCACTACCACTCTAATCACCATTGGATTAGAGGAAAAGTTGAATGAAGAGAGAGAAAAAAAAAAATAACTTTTGAATCCAATAATGATTAAAGTGGTAGTAGAAAAAATGGGAATACAAAAGATGCAAGAGTTTTGATGACAACAAACAAACATGAAAAGAGACTTCAAGTCACTTTATACCATATATCCATATTTGTGAAACTAAAGCATTCAATGAAGCCGCTAGATTTCAGGAGATATATATGTTTAGCAAAGACACACCTTTTCTTTCCCTTCAATTATGATAACTTTGAATGGATGCCAATCTGGGTCCTTCAGATACTCTTCCCACAATGAACACAGTTCTGAAGCTCTCTCTTCAGCTTCCTCCTCATTATATCTTCTCTTCATAGCTTCACGGAATGGTCTGGTGTCAAGTTCTCCCATTCTCTTCACACCAATATGGGCACGATTTGTTATCTCTTTAATGCCCTGTAAGAGAGAAAGACTATTACTATATCTTGCCCGCAATATTGGACAGTAAAAAGTTGAAGAAAGCTTACAAATGCAAGAAATTTTCGGAACATAAGGTCTATGATAGAAGTAAGGTAACATATGAGCAGTGAATATCCACACAATCATAATTCGTCTCTTCTGCACAAACAGATGGACCATTAATACATATATCTAAAAGTCCAATAAAGGGCAACCACATGACAGCTATACAATCACATAGTTGGGCTTATGGACTGCAAGCCTCAAAATTTTAATATACACAGTAAACTCTATAAATAGGAGATAAAGCCTAATCTCTTTCTTACAATTACACTGTCACTGTGCATACACACCACCCCATTGGCTAATAGTTTTGTACAGTGATCTGCTACCTCAAGTTATCTAATTCATAGATACTTAAAGAGAATACTTGATCCAAAATTGATTTACTAGCCCTTGGCTAGACGCTTTTGTCACTTTGAGTAATAGAAAAAACATTTACGCTTCTGTCACTTTGAGTAATAGAAAAAACATTTTGAGTAATACAATTCAACCAGATGAAAAAGAAACGATGAGATTTTAATTATACTCAAAGTCACTTTGTAACTTGCTCTGAACCATAAAGGTTGTTGAATATCAAGAACAAAGAGATTTATAAGTAATCCGTGTGTTTCAACTACACAGCGGAGAGTCTATTATATAACTTAAAAGAAAGAAAATACAAAGAGATATACATGATGTGGGATTTCTATAATACTATTCTAAACTATCATTTACAACACTCCCCCTCAAGTTGGAGCATATAGATCATATGCACCAAGCTTGTTAAGTAAGTGATCTATCCTAGGCCCTCTCAAAGACTTAGTGAAAACATCAGCTAATTGATCAGTTGAGTTAACAAAACTAGTGACTATATCTCTAGAGAGGACTTTTTCCCTAACAAAATGACAATCTATCTTAATGTGCTTGGTCTTTTCATGAAACACTGGATTGGAAGCAATATGTAAAGCAGCTTGATTATCGCAAATGAGAGATGATGTGCCAATGTCTACAAATTTGAGTTCTTTCAATAGTTGTTTTAACCAGATAAGTTCACAGGTGGTTGTGGCCATGGAGCGATATTCTGCTTCAGCACTTGATCTGGCAACTACACTTTGTTTCTTGCTTTTCCAAGAAACCAAGTTACCTCCAACGAATACACAATACCCAGATATGGATCTTCTATCACGGGGGGAACCTGCCCAATCAACATCTGAGTATCCCTCAACTATAGTATGACCTTTGTTGTTATAGAGGAGACCTTTACCTGGAGCATTCTTGATGTACTTGAGGATGCGGATCACTCCATTCCAATGATCTTCACAAGGAGAATTCAAGAACTTACTTACTACACTGACTGCAAATGAGATGTCTGGTCTAGTAACTGTAAGATAGTTCAGCTTCCCAACCAATCTTCTGTACCTTTCTGGATCTGAAAATAGCTCCCCCTGATTTGGCATAAGCTTGACATTTGGATCCATGGGGGTATCGACGGGCTTTGCATTCAACAAAGCTGCCTCCTCTAGAATGTCCATAGCATATTTCCTCGGTGATATCACAATATCATCCTTGGATTGAGCCACTTCAATTCCCAATAAATATCGTAGTCTTCCGAGATCCTTTGTCTGAAAATGATGACTGAGATGTTGTTTTAACTGAGTAATGACAATGTCATCAACATATACTACTAAATAAATGGATCCAGAGTCTGAGTGGCGATAAAAGACTGAGTGATCAGCCGTACTTCGAGTCATACCAAACTGCTGGACAATGGTGCTAAACCTCTCAAACCAAACTCGTGGAGACTGTTTAAGACCATATAAAGATTTGTAGAGTCGACAAACTAGACTGGACTCCCCCTGAGCAACAAATCCAGGAGGTTGCTCCATATAAACTTCTTCAGCAAGATCACCATTAAGGAAAGCATTTTTGACATCCAATTGATAAAGGGGCCAGTGACAGATAGCAGCCATAGTAATAAAGAGGCGAACAGACGCCATTTTTGCAACAGGGGAAAATGTATCCCCATAATCTTCACCAAACACCTGAGTGTATCCCTTAGCCACCAAACGTGCTTTGAGACGATCCACCTGTCCATCAGGATCAACCTTGACAGTAAATATCCATCTACATCCAACAACAAATTTTTCAGAGGGAAGAGGAACCAGATCCCAAGTACCACTGCCATGAAGTGCACACATCTCGTCAATCATAGCCTGTCGCCATCCGGGATGGGATAATGCCTCACCTGTAGTCTTAGGAACAGATACAGAAGACAAAGAAGAAAGACAAGCAAAAAGTGATGGAGAAAGGCGATGATAACTCATATTTATTGAATACCTGGGTGGAGGACGAATATTACGAGTACCTTTTCGGAGAGCAATGGATAAATTAATGTCGGAGGGCGGGACCGAAGCCGCAGGAGTTGATGACGGCAAATCTGAGTCCATAGGAACCTCATCATTGTCTTGGGGTATGGGTGGATGTGACCGACGGTGATAAACCTGGAGAGGAGGATCTGGTGCTGGGACATATGGAGAAGTGACAGTAGGCGGTGGTGGTGTGGAATTTGGTGCCGGAACATACTGAATTGGAACAGAGGGTAAAGGTAACTGAGTATCAACAGATTCATCAGGAACGGAGGTGGAGCCAAAAAATGGCACAGACTCAAAGAAAGTAACATCCGCCGAGACAAAAGAACGACGGAGACTGGGAGAGTAACACCGATAACCTTTTTGTGTCCGAGTATAACCAAGGAACACACATTTGTGGGATTTGGTAGACAACTTGTCACGATTGGGACCGAGTTCATGGACAAAATAAGTAGAACAAAAAATACGAAGGGGTAATGAATGTAAAGGTTGATGGGGAAACAATATAGAGTGCGGTACCTGGTTACCAAGGACAGAGGAAGGCATGCGATTAATGAGATAGCATGCGGTGAGAACAGCATCACCCCAAAAATTGGTAGGAACATTCCCATGAATTAAAAGTGTCCGAGATGTTTCAATAAGATGACGATTTTTCGTTTCAACAACCCCATTTTGTTGGGGGGTGTGTGCACATGATGTGTGGTGAAGAATGTCGTGAGAGGCCATGAATGATTGGAAGGGTTGAGACAGATACTCACGAGCATTATCACTACGAAAAGTGTGGATAGTAATACCAAATTGAGTAAGAATTTCATGATAAAACTTCTGAAATATGGAGAACAACTCAGAGCGATTTTTCAGTAAAAATAACCAAGTGTTTCTAGAATAATCGTCAATAAAAGTAACAAAATATCTATAACCCCGAGTTGATTCAGTACGACTGGGTCCCCAAATATCAGAGTGAACCAAACTAAAAGGAGAGGAGGCACGACGATTGACTCCGTCAGGAAAAGAACTGCGAGTGTGTTTCCCGAATTGACATGATTCACATTGCAAAGTGGACAGCTTGGACAAACGTGGCACCATCTTCTGGAGCTTTGTAAGGCTAGGATGACCCAATTGAGCGTGAATAGTGAGTGGAGAATCTAATACAGAATGAGCATGAGAGGAGTTGGAGAGCAAGTAAAGGCCATTGAACTCAAATCCGCCACCAATTGTCCTCCCCGAATTTCGATCCTGTAAAACAACAGAACTTTGGGTAAAAGAAATGAGACAATCAAGAGAATGTATTAACCGGCTAATGGAAAGGAGATTAAAGGGTGAACCAGGGACATAGAGCACATTATCAATAGTAATGGAGGAAAAGAGATGTACTGTTCCAATCCCATGAGACTGAACCTGGGAACCATTTGCCATTGTGACAGCAGGCAAATAACCAGAGGTAGAAAGAGAGGAAAACAAAGATTTATTACCAGAAATATGATCAGAGGCACCAGAATCAAGAAACCAATGACCAAATGATGAACTTTGAGGGAAACCAGCAATGCTATTACATGTATGCACAACAATAGCAGTGGAACCAGGGATCGTGAGCTAAGAAATATCTTGAGGAAGGATAAATGAGCTAGAATCAGCCATGGATCAAGAACAATTCGCTGAATAGTAATGGAAAGAGAAGAAATGCTTCGGAAGGGCCGCAACGGACTCAAAACCACAAGGTAAGTGATCGGCGGTGGCGGTCAATGGCGGTCAAACGGTGGTCCATGGCGCTGGCAACCTCTAATGACGGTGGGTCTTGCGGAGTTGGGTAGATCAGCTTCTTCTGAGTTCGTTGAAGTACTTTTTGATCAAAACGGTCGCCGGAAAACTTTTCCGGTGGTGGCAGACGGTGGCCGGGAATTGACGATGGTGACAATTTCGGGGAAGATTTTTACTAGCCAGACGATGTGTCTACCGGAAAGATGCGGATCTTGTTGAAAGAAAGAAAATACAAAGAGATATACATGATGTGGAGCTTCTATACTACTATTCTAAAATATCACTTACAACAAAGGTTAACAACATAGAGTTAACCAAATACAAAAAAGGAGAAAAAGAAGACGAATGTACCAAAAAAAAATCAATTTACATGACCACGTGTGTTTCAATTCGTGTAACACTTTAAACGGGCAAGTAAAATCATCATATGAACATTACCAAACAAATAGTTTAAATATGAAATAACCATAAAACTAGACCTCGTTGAACAGATGCTCTTTTAAATTAATTTAAAGAAAATCAGTAAACCGAAATGGAAAGATATATCTGGGGGGGGGGGGGGGGAAACACTTACATTAATCAATTCTTTTCGAGCTTCTTGCAACTCATCATTACTCTTACGCTCTTTAATGATTAAGGTTTGGTTCAAGGCATATAAGTCTTCAAGTGACTCTTTCTTTTCTATTAAATCCTTCTCTAAAGCATCTACCTTCTTCAGAAGGTCAGAATCTTCATCATCTTCTATGTGCTTCATTACATTTAATGATCCTTTTAGTTGCAGAATCTCCAATTGCAGCTTTTGTATCAGATCCAGTTGTTTTTCAAGCGGAATTATTTTAGCACGGAGTTGTTCTTTTTGCTTCTGTATAAATAGATATTCAAATAGAATTAATACTGTGATATTCTGATGCTGACAATGATACTTTTGCTCATGAACAAAGCTTAAATAAAATGAGAAAACACGTGTACTTCAAAACAACTTTCATTTCTGGCATTGAGGAAAATTAATGTTGTACTCAAATCACGACATTTTAAATGGGAAAGAAAAAGAAAAATCATCAAATACATGACTAACGTGATAGTCTTCCAATGACATCCAAATTATTCAAATAACAAAGAATCATGAAACCCCACCTGATTTAAGCAGATGGTCTTCCAGATCCATTCAAAAGAATTATCACTTTAGTAACAAGAGATACACCTTTGAAAATAAAAAATTAAAATCACCTGAATAAACTTTCCAGGTTCCTTAAGGTCTTCAATATTCAAATCACGCTCGTTAATGATTAGTGGTTCATTTAAATCTTCCAAGTCTTGAAGTAACCGTTCCTTTTCTCTTACATCCGTACGTAGAACTCCTACCATCTTCAGATATTTATCTTCAATGTCCTTCAAGACACACAATTTCCCTTTAAGTTGCTGATTCTCCAGTACTAGCTGTTCTTTGCTTTTCAGTTGTTTTTCAAGCTTAGTGATTTCAGCATTGAGTTGTTCATTCTGGGCCTTTCTCTCCTCCAATTCCTTTGTGATCAGTCCATGCTCTTTCTTTATACATTCCATTCCATGACTCATATTTGAGTTCATGACCTTCATCAGTTGTAATTCTGAAAAGAATAAAGTGTAACTTGAACAGAACAAAACATAGGCAACAATTTAAAATAAATAGCAATAATATTCTAAGGGAAACACGAAGTGCATATGCAAACCTATATGGCCAACTCCAATCTTGTTCAATTCCTAATAATATTCAATATTTAGTTGGATACTACTTTGGTGCTATACCCCATTCCCAGTTAAGTTTTTGGGTTTTATAAGAGTAGCGAATTTATCTTACACGGTGTAGCGAAAAGTAACTGTCAAATTTTGATAAATTTGCTACCCTATGTAGCGAATTTCTCAAAATTTGACATGTGGCATTTTTGCCGAATTTTTTATTTTTATTTTTTGCTTAAAAGCTACACCGTGTGGGCCCCACAAAAATGTTGTGTGTGTAGGTAATTTTTTTGTGTCATGTGACATGACTTTGGTGCTATACCCCATTCACAGTTAAGTTTTTTCAAATTAAAGAATACATCACAAATAAAATAATTTAATGCTAATGATCTCCACTATCTCAGAATATGATATACCTTTCTGACATTCCTCATGCAGCATATTATCCTTTTTTACCGTCTTCATAAAAGCACCAACGAGTTCACTCATACAAGCATATTTCGCACTAAGTTTATGCTCCACATCAATAATCTTCTGTTTCTGCCTTTCAACTTCCTTCTGAAGGCTTACTGCAGCCTCCTCATAACTGTTGTTCATCATCTGCATACAAATTAAAAGTGTCTGCATAAGAGGCTACTTATTTTTTTGCCAAACCAAGTATTAAAATATCACTTCTTCAGCCAGTCATAAAATAAAAGAATATAACAAATAATAGCAAGTAGGAATACTAATCATTAACCAAAAAAAAAGTAGGGAAATCACTGATATCACTGTTCAGAGAAAGAACACAAATACTAATGAAAGTCATGAACTTTAAGTAACATGTTACATAAAAATGAAAGGAAGGGCTGTGATCTAAAAAATGTTAGGAAAGTTGTGAAATTTGACTAAGATGCAGCATAAAAATGAAAAGGGTAGGGCTTTGGCTCCACTTCTGAGAGAAGACAGAAGATTCAATCAAACGTATATGACAAAGTTCACATTTTGATGCTGCCACTAGGATTACATTCCCACAACCACACATGTCATTTTTTATTTTTATTTCTCATATCAAAAGATGCTCAGAAACATGAAGTACACAAAAAAAAATGATTAAAATGAACAGAAACATGGAATGTAGAAATCAAAATGCAAATAAAAAAAAGGGATTGGACTTTGGAGTAGAGGGGGACATGCAAATACAATGCCGCAATACCTGAGAGGATGAAAGCTTTGAGAGATGAAGCTTGTATAGACAATGAAAAATGAAAAATGAAAAAGCTTTCAGAGCAAGCAAGATTATGGGTGGAAACATGGTTACTATATATACATCGGAAAACAACTTCTCGTAGGAGAAGTGTCTCTTCGTGTGCTGTGAGCCTGTGACCCCTTGTTTTTTTTTTTTTAATAGATATGGCCCACAATTTTATGTGTCAGTAGCAAAAAAATATTCTGAGAAGTTTAATCCGATATATGATTCACACTTGAATTAAAATAAAAATTCTCTTTTTTTTTTATACTCGTTGTAGAAAATATTTCATTTTAATTGGTCCGTTGCATTGAGTTGGTGGTGCAAATAGATGTATCATAAATATTTCACTTCTCGTGACACAAGATAAGGGTTCAAGAGAGAAGAGAAAAAAATAGATCAGAGCGGGACTCACATCTTATTATGTGTGAGCAAGAGACCCGTTTTTTCTCCCGTAATAAGAAAAATCAATTATATATATATATATATATATATATATATATATATATATATATAGGGCTTATCATTTCTCAAGCTGTCGGAGATAACTTTATCTCCGGCTATTAAATCATAACCGTACAAAGATGGATCAATGATGATAAAGGAAGAGAGAGAAAAAGAGAATCATAACCATTCAAAGGTGAATCAATAAATATAAGGAAATAAATAATCGAAACGACGTAGTTTTGGGATAGCCGGAGATAAACTTATCTCAAGCCGCTTGAAAAATATTTTTCCCATATATATATATATATATATATATATATATATATATATATATATATATATATAATGAAAGGCTATTATAACCCTAAAATAAATTATAATCACAAAAATACCTTGATTTCGGCATCAAAACGACGTCGTTTTAGGCTCAATGTAGATAAGTTATCTACATTGACTATAGAAAAAATGAACCCTATATATATATATATATATATATATATATATATATATATATATATATATATATATATATATGAGGTAGATCCTTTGAAACCGGTGTCAAATTTCAATTTTGACACCTCATCTTAGAGTCGTTAGATCAAAAAAGATTAATGACTCTAATTTGCAAGCATGTGACACCATTGATCTTTTTTTATCTAACGGCTCTCAGATGAGGTATCAAAATTAAAATTTGACACTAGTGTCAAAGGATTATACCTATATATATATAGGGTTTATCATCTATAATTTAACATGACCACAAAAATTTTTCTACACTCACATCATTTTGTGGGGCCCGCAGCAAAAAAAAAAAAACTCCGGCACACAAAACGAATCTCTATAACATAACACAATCGCTCTTCCTACAATTATAACTCTTATAAAACCCACACATATATATATATATATATATATTTAAGAAAAATTAATTTTTTTAATTCAATACTTTATTATTAATTAGATTAATGTTTGATATGTATGTTTATTGTGAAATCACAAGAAGGAACTTGGGCTATTTATTCGATCATTAAAATTTATTTATTTTTTTGGCTCAAAAAGGGAAAATGTTAATGTTCTCCGTATATATAAGTAAAAATTAGAGGATACCTAGAAGAAATTCAAAAACAAAATTTCTTAAGCAATCAACTAAAATAAAATAGGTAAAAAGTAAGAGAAAAAATAGGTAAAATGTTTGGATATTAATTTTTTTTTAAGTTAGAAGTTACTTTTAAGTTAAAGCTTAAAAAAAATTTAAAAAAAAATTAAAAGCTATTTAGTGATTACATACAAAATTTAGCTTAAAAGTATACATTTCAAGAAAAACATCTCTCTTTATAGCTCTTCATTTCAAAAAAAAAAAAAAAATACACAATTTAAAAAAAAATTGATAAGAAGCTAAAAATTGGAGAATTCAAAGAGGCAATCCCTGTAAACAAGAATGATAACTTTATTTATTAATCTTCTATGCCAACGTTCATGGCATGTGCATTGAATATTTGGAAATTTTATTTACCACGTTTGGTAGAATATTTCAAAATCAATGCTTCCAAAGCTTAAAACTATTACGTGACAACTCAAATAGTTCTTATATTTATCTCGTCTCATCACGCAATAACATTTTAGATTTAAAATACGTGTTCAACATATGTGTTGGTCTCTCTTATGTTGAAATTACACTTAATTTTTTTTTGGATATACCCAAGGATTTCCCCACCCCACATAAGATGGGACTAATCCCTTTCACGGATTAAGAGAGCAAGAATTTCTCCGCTACACACAAAGTAAGATCAAAACTATTGACCAAACCATGAAAGCGAAACTGTTGATTTTTATATCTAACAATCATCTTAGTTGGATCATGACATAAAGACAGTAAAAAATATTTATACTAAAATGTTATTACTCAAAGAGAAATGTTAAAAATCAAAGCTAAATGATATAGTTATACAAGTTGTAACATCAATGTCTTCTCTCACGGCCACAGAAGCCAAATGTCAAGTGAAATTAAAAAACATAACATCATCAGAAATTTCCATACACAACCATTATTAGGTTTGCAGCTCTCCAAACATGGATGCATGTTACCCGGCTGCGATGCATAATTCCCTCTCCGGATGTAATAATGTTTATTCCTGTAACGAGCATCAACCTTTAAGCAATACATTCCATAGTAATTATATGATAGAGATTGAAATAGTAACAGTAATCATAAAAGCAAAATAGGACGGAGGAACCTTCTGAATTCTATAAATCAACAAGTAATTACATGTGAAAAGAAGTAACCTAGATGGTAAGTAACTAAGCCAGCCACATTTTTATTTTATTTTTTTTTTCGGATTTCTCCCCCTAGTAATCCCATAGGTTTCCTATGCACTATTCCAGAGATCAGGACGGGTCCAGGATTAAATCTTTAAACTCCTCCGAAATATGATACTGGGATGATCGAACATATGCTCTCACCCCTAGCTGTTCAGCTCTCATGCGCCAACTAAGCTACCATCATTTGATAGCCGGCCACATATTAACCAGCCTTTAAGATATTTTTCTTTGGGTTTATCATCTATCATTTAACATGACCACAAAAAATTTCCTACACGCATAACATTTTGTGGGGCCCGCAAAAAAAATAATAATAACTCCGGCACGCATAATGAATCTCTATAACATAACACAATCACTTTTCCTACAACATAACTCTTGTAAAACCCTTTTTCTTTCTAGCCTCTAGCTATACAGTTTAAAAGAAAAATGCAGTAACCTTAACACATTATATAATTACATACAAACCTTCACATCATTCCTCTCTTGCGTTTATGTACTTTCCATTGTTTCATCAGAAATTGTACTCCTTCTTGCAAAGTTGCTCTCCTTCCCTGTCCATAGTTCCATAATTCTGAGGTTATGTACCGGCCACTAGGATTATATTCATTTATCTCTGTTAAAGCTTCCACCACTGCATTATATGCCCCTTCACCCAGGTCTTTTTTCAGCCCATTCAGCTTTTCATCGTCATCTTTAATAATTTCCTGAAATGAAAAATGCATGAAGCCAGATAACAAAGTAAGCGTTCGAAGTTTCACTAAATAAATTATAAAAATAATGCAATATGAATGTAGATTAGAATAAATCTGAAAATCTTGAATAGATGAAATTGCTATCTTGGAAAGATAGTCCTAAAGCACTAGAGGAAGAATAAAGTTAGGGGTGCACTGCTGTTCCTGGTGAAAACAATCATCAATGAACCAAGGTAGTGATCCAAGCACATCAAGACAGATATCCAACTTAGCTTTCCTAAATATAGTCAACATTGATCTTAGTCAAGGAAGATTCCAAATTAGTTGATGAAAGGGGCCATTAATTTTAATGTGGCATCCTGATTTTTCAAGTATTTCAGGATTTGTTAGGAATTGGAATCAGGTAATGAGAATTACTGTATTCACAAACCATACTTCCCTCTTCAGAACTGAGATTAATCTGACATCACTATCTAAGGAGGGATTATAGAGTGTATCTCTCATTCTCACTCTCAGATGCTGGAACACAAATAAAAATACAAGGTAAAAGCAAATGCAACAAGTTCTCGGCTCTCTTGATTGTAGGTTCTTAACATAATATCCTGCACTTCCTCCCTCTTATACTCTCATTTCCAACAAATGAATTCCCTCCTTCTCCCACTATTCATTGTCAGCTCAATAATCGGTTATGCTCTAGACTATCAGTATGAATGTTTCCCTTATTTCACAGTGTCCTCCTTACATATGCATGCTGATCCTCTACTTCCCATCCCCTTCCTTTTACAATACAATTTCGCAGTAAGGATCTATCAGGATACAAGTAAATTTTCCCAACTCCTGTTCAATAATTGCGCCAACATCATTTTAAAATTTGAACGCAGCACATCTACAACTTTTGAAAAATATTCTTTTATACTGTTCAAGCCTTTCAGGTTTACAATTCACAAGGACAAAACACAATTGCTGCTATCAGGGAGGTTCAAACTCCAAAGTTCAAAATACTAACAGGTTGGCCACTATTCTTGGTTGTCAGATCATTCTTTTTCCTGTTAATTGCCGATGACACTTCAAATCAGCAAAAACCTTCGTTCATTCCAATAAACATTAGATCCTAAAGTGAAAGAATCAATATAAACAATGCCTTGGATAAAACTAGGTGAAAGAATTATAGGTTCAGAAGGCCAAATAGTTCCAGTCTAGAGTACAGGGACCATCAAAACATTCAGTAACTTCCTGAAAAGGTATGGTACACCAAATATAAATAACAGAATGAGCCAAATTTGATTAAGAGACAGAGACATGCAACGAAGCAGCTAGATTTCAGGATAATTTCAGGATATCTATATGTTTAGCAAAGACACACCTTTTCTTTCCCTTCAATTATGATAACTTTGAATGGATGCCAATCTGGGTCCTTCAGATACTCTTCCCACAATGAACACAGTTCTGAAGCTCTCTCTTCAGCTTCCTCCTCATTATATCTTTTCTTCATAGCTTCATGGAATGGTCTGGTGTCAAGTTCTCCCATTCTCTTCACACCAATATGGGCACGATTTGTTATCTCTTTAATACCCTGTAAGAGAGAAAGACTATTACTAAATCTTGCCCGCAATATTGGACAGTAAAAAGTTGAAGAAAGCTTAAAAATGCAAGAAATTTTCAGAACATAAGGTCTATGATAAAAGTAACATAACATATGAGCAGTGAATATCCACACAATCATAATTGTCTCTTCTGCATAAACAGATGGACCATTAAAAACATTTTGAGTAATACAATTTAATTAGATGAAATAGAAACAATGAGATATTAATTATACTCAAGTTACTTTGCTACCTTGCTCTGAACCATAAAAATTAACAACATAGAGTAGACCAAATAGAAAAAAGAAGAAAAAGAAAAGGAACACACTACAAAAAAAAAAATGTAAATTTATAAGAGTATGTGTGCTTCAATTCATATAAAACTTCAAACGGGCAAGTAAAATCATCATAAAAACATTACATGTGAAACAGTCTAAATGTGAAATAACCATAAAACTAGACCTCGTTGAACAGATGCTCTTCCAAATAAATTTAAAGAATCAGTAACCTGGTAAGGGAAGATATATCTGGTAAAAACAAAACTTACATTAATCAATTCTTTTCGAGCTTCCTGCAGCTCATCATTACTCTTACGCTCTTTAATGATAAGTGTTTGGTTCAATGCATCTAAGTCTTGAAGTGACTGTTCCTTTTCTCTTAAACCCTTATGCAATGCATCTACCTTCTTCAGAATTTCTGCATCTTCACCATCTTCTATGTGTTTCAACACATTTAATGATCCTTTTAGTTGCTGAATCTCCAATTCCAGCTTTTGTTTCATATCCAGTTGTTTTTCAAGCTGAATGATTTTAGCATGAAGTTGTTCTTTTTGCTTCTGTACAAATAGATACAAATAGTATTAATACGATGTTATTTTGATGCTGACAAGGATCCTTTCGGCCAATAACAAAACTTAAAGATGGTAACACAAACCTTTTGATCTCCAGCCAGTTTTAAAACATTTTCATCAGCTTTCTGTTGCTCTATAGCAGCCATCTGAAGAGAGCTGTTTTTCATTGCATTCTGCAAAGGCAATGAATGCAAGCAGTGTTGAACAAAGCCTTATACAAGATTCTAGAGAACATTATTAGTTTAAATGATTTCAAAGACACACGAAGAACAGATTATGTCAAAATTTTGGTTTTTATAGTCCTTTGGCAAGATCCTTAATGGGAGTATAAAGAGTATAGGAAAATTTAATCTCATCAAATGTATGGCATATTATGACAACTCAATGGAGTTCATAATTTTACTGTCTTATTCAACAGTTATTGCTAAATATTGGTGCCATTGTTCAAAAGCCTCTCCTGTGACAAGCCAAAGCGACAGGACCACTTACAAACACGAACTCACAGATTATGAGCTGCCATTGAGGATTGAATCGTCAAATAATTTTTCTTTGAAGTAAATACACTAGCAATCCAGACACTAACTAGTTTTGGATTCATAGCCTTCATAACTACTCAAACAGAAACCAGAATCATCATATTCCCAGTATTCGAGAATTAATTATCCATATAAAGTCAAATTAAAATAGTTTTCAACCAATCATTTCATGATCATCAAACCCAATAAGTAGAACCGGAAAAATGATTAACCTTGGTTGCTAACTCCTTTCTCAAAGCACTGAAACATCTATATATCAACCATCTGAGTAAATATTAATCAACCTTAAACAATAATTTTATTCTTTTAATCTTAAAAGGGTTTTATGTTTATCATGTAATATAAGATAGCATCATTTTCCTATACACACATTAAAGAGGTGGGGTCCACATGTTTTTCTTTCTCTTTCATCATTCCACTTTCTCTCTCCATTTTTGTGTGTGTGTTGGAAACAACACTTAAATCATGTAACTTAACATTAATAAAACCCATCTTAAAATCACAGGAATCCCAATCATAGCATGGCAGAGCAGATGCTACAAAATAAGAAAAACACTATACCTCATCAATGTCTTCTGCCAACTTTTTTCTTTCACTTTCATTATGTGCTTCACGTTTTTCCAATTCAATTTTTCGCAACTCAAGCTCACTTTTATGAGATTCCAGTTGCATCTTAAGCTTTTCATGATCATTAAAAATCCTCTGGAAGTGATCCCTTGCACTTGACTGTATTTTCTTTATCTCTGAATACAAGGAATTATAAAAACGTTGTTGTTACAACATATCAGCATCATTCAAAACTAATAATCAATTGAAAAAAATGTAAAAAAGAATTTGAGCACAATATTCTTAAGAAATTAATTTAACAACGGCACTGGACTGTTGGACCCCCCCCCCCCCCCCAAACAAAAATAATAATAATAATAATAATAAATAAAATAAAAATATCTTCTGAAATTCAGATTCAGCCCTGTGTTCCAGAAACTGACACTCAGGCAATTATATGTGCAACCAAAGTACCTGTTGCACCAATACTTGGCCATCTACAACTACACAAATAAATCAGAAACATGAAACACCAACAGCCACAACGGACACGAGTCCTAATCCAAATTAGCAAAAAAGTATGTTGGGCACAATAAAAATAGATACCTTCATTATAAGCTTGAACGAGGTCATCTTTTTCCTCCATAGCAATGTCGATTTTATTTGCAGTCTCAGTGCATCTTACTTCCATCTCTTTTAAGTGCTCACTCTTGACCTGAATAATGTTATTTAAATTGGACACGAGTTTATCCTGCCTTCTAGCTTCTTCTTCCATAAGTTCAGGTATGGTTTTGACATCCCCCATCTTTCGCAGATTTTCCCCTATGATATTGTTCATTTTGTAATCATCTGCTCGGGCAACCCATGCATAAAGACCAGACTTCTGCTCAGAACTAGCAAACCAATCTTTTTTCCCATGATGATCTAATTCATATGCTCTTTCAAATGCCAATGCATTATCCAAGCCTGGCCAGTTTTTATTGAATTCCACAATAGCAGTTCCAGAGTGACCCCGGTAATTCCACAGGGGATTGACTCGAACTGGATTAAAACCCTTGCTTCTGTATTCCTCCCTCAGCTTGGAACCACTCTGCCCAACAAAGCGTCCATCCTCTGCCCGTCTTGTGGTAATATTAACTACAATTCCTATCCAAGGCCACACAAACTGCTCATCAGAATTAACAGGAGGATCACTTTCATCTGCAGGTTTTGATGGAACATCTACCATCATAACATCCTTTTCCAAATATTTCACTAAAGCCAAATGATTAGCCTTTTCCCTTGCCTTTCTCTTTTGTGAACTACTCTGACCCACCCCAGAAGCATGTTGAAGGATTTCCTGCAACAAATAATCCCGTTTTCTCTTTTTAGGGCAGTATGGACAAGTGAAAGTCTCATCCGAGGTTTTCACACTCTGACTTCCATTTTTTAGTTCTTCGTAACATTTATCTTCATATTCACTTATTTCAGATTCACTTATATCAGTATCCTCATCAGATCCGTGAGCCATTACAGTTCCTCCTACGCTTATTATACTATTACCTGAAAGACAAATTTAGTGTTAGTACTGACTGTTGTTCTGTTCCTTTGCAGATTAATTCTATTAAATATCATATTCAGAGCATGGGAAAAACACTAAACTCAAACAGAAATTTTATTCAAATCACTTTATCGAAATGGATCCTCCATTACTTAAAACATTTGAAATTAGAACGTTCCTTCAAATGTGTAAATGGAACTAAATACTGCGTAACAGATTAAGCATGAACAAACAGCCTGGAACCAATGTCCAGAAATAAATAAATAAATGTAACGTAATCAAAACCACAAAAAGTATATTAACCAAAACCGTTCACATTAATAACTTGCAGTAATTTGCCCGCGGTTAAAATGGGGTATATAATCAGCATCAATAGAAAATTGAAGCACACAGACATTCCCAAATCTTTAGTCATGCATTCAGCAATCAACAAATGACCGATTAAAAAAAAAAAGGGCCAACCCAGTTCAAATACCCACTTCGTGAGTGTCTGGGGAAGGAAATACTCTAGGCAGTCTTTCCCCTACTTTTTGCAGAGAGACTGATTTGAACCCGCGACCTGACACACCACGGCAAGCAAGCTTACCGCTGAGCCAAACCGGCCCTTCAAAATGACCGATTAATCCTTGTAAAAAAATTCAAAACAACTTATCACTATCAGCATTCCCTAATTCTTATTCCAACACAATGTCCCACAAGTTCAAAACAGTTTATAATCAAATCTTACTAAAAGCTTTTGGCAGAGGGAAAAAGAAAATTTACTAAAAATTAATCAAAAACAAACATGGACTAATAGCACATGCATGAAGCCACATTTCAAACCTAAAAAATCAATTCAACTAAACCAAGTTCACTCAGAAAACATGAGCATCCTAAAATCAAATCCAAATATAAGTGAAAACTGGAAAGTATCTATAGCAACCCAGAAAGCCTGTCTCAATCAAACACTCTAGAATCTTCTCCTTTTTCCCTAAATATAATGAAATTATTGCTACAGTGTCCGACAGGAAAAAAAGAAAAAACAGAAAATGACCACGCATTTCAGTGATTGATACCAAGTGCATGCATGAGAAGAATCCAAGTTTAGAGGAAGAATTCTTAGTGATAAAAGGGAAATGCAGAGAAAATTTTGACGAATTGGGTGAAAATGCAGAGAAATTTTGACCTTGGAAAAATTGGGAGGTCACTGAAAGTGGATCTGTTGTAGGATAGTGTGACCTAACTATGTACCTGAGAGGAATCACGAGAACACGATGATCGTGTTTGTTCTGATTTTGGGGGTTTGACCCTCAAATCTGAACCAAACAACAACAACAACAACAACAACAGTCTTTACTAGGCTTTCGTTACTCATAGGTCATCGTCATACTGAAAAAAAAACTGTCCTTTTTTCTTTTATTAATTTTAGGAAAAAGTGTCGTGTATAAAATTTCTAAAATGCCCTTATTATATAAAATATAATAAATGTCCTTTCATCGCATGAAGTGCTATAAAAAACATATGATGATAGGCGAGATAATTTATTATGGATTAATTTTTAGGTGGTTCCTTAGTGTAAATAAGGGATCAAATTGGGAGAAAAAAAATTATAAGGGTAAAAAAGGTAAAGAAAAAATTAATGTTGTGAGAGGGAGTATTAAGTTATTGGATGAGCCTGGAGCACAAAAGATATTTCACATGATAACGATACCGCTGTAAAAAAAGAAAAGATATACTCTATTTGATATGGTCATCCTTTAAAGGAGGGGTAAAATCTTTCTTTATAATTTCACATGTAATTCATTAATTAGGCAGGGTATGATAACGAGAGCTATGTTTATTTTTTAACCAACATGTTCACTCTTTTTTATACAATAATGATACTGGTTTAAATTTATGATCTCATATAAACTTTTTTTCCCGAAAAAATTATTTTATATAAACTATTTTTTATACAATAATAATTGTTTGTTTAATGTGAGAATGTTAGATATATATATATATATATATATATATATATATATATATATATATATGATCTTTTGATATTAGTATTAAATTAAGAATTTTAACATCAAATCTTAATTATTGAATTTTAGGATTCTAACCGTTATACTTATTAATTATAAATTATAAGTATTATGGACAGAAATCAACGATTAGGATTTGGTATTAAATATTTTAATGACTTTATGTTCAATTTTTTTTTGGTAATACTTTATGTTCAAAATTTATGTTTAATGTGAGACTGTTAGATTTTATATATATGATCTTTTGATATTGGTATTAAATTAAAATTTTTAACATCAAATCTTAATTATTGAATTTTAGGATTCTAACCGTTATACTTATTAATTATAAATTACAAGTATTATGGAAGGAAATCAACGATTAAAATTTGGTATTAAATATTTTAATTTAAAATCTATGTCAAATGATATTTTCCTACATGTTTTTTTACCTAAAATAATTGTTTTCCTATGATTAGAGAAATACTGGATTTATATGCGTATATATAACATTTTTTATATTTTATTTTCTATTTAAAGTAATTTTAATATTTTATACTATAAAGATATTTTTATATCGAAAAATTAAGCTGTATATGTTATAATCACATGAGATAAATTTAGAATTTAGAAACACATAAAATTAAATAAAACTTTATAATTAAAGGATAAAAGTGAAACTTTAATAAGGTCAAATACAAAATTTAAAAGTCAGAGTTTTGAACTTCGAAGCTAACAGCACACTCGCCGATAGTGTGAGGTGGGATTTTCTGATTGGACCGCGACACGTAGAGCATAGGAACAAACCAAAATTGAGAATAAAAAAACCGCCGTCTGTGGGGATCGAACCCACGACCACGTGGTTAAAAGCCACGCGCTCTACCACTGAGCTAAGACGGCTGGCTGAAATTGTGCCGAGTGAAATAATTCTTATTCTAAATAAAATTTATCTGAACAAACTGCTGTATCATTGTTCTCTAGCCTGTGTGTGCCACTTTAAAAAAAAAATAATAATAAAATCATTTTGCAAGTCACAAAATGTATCTTCGAGGAACTGCGAATAGTCACATTATAATATGATTAATTTTATCAAAGGAATTTTTTTGCATTTACAAAACTTGAACCAAAACCTAACCTTAAACAAAATCACGTATATATCACTGGAACTAAGAAGAAACATGTTTCTCCTATATAATCATGATAAACTTTTATTTTATCTTGTTTTAAGGATTAAATTCACATGAAATATCAAGTCTAATACATGAAAATTAGTGTTTATTAATGTAAAAACATGAACTTATTGAATTATGAATTAAATAAATTATGTTTGCTTATTCTGAAGGTAAATGACATTAAATGGAAGCGAATTTGAAGTTGAAAACTTGGAGATCAAGAACTTGAAGATCACAAATGCAAATACAGAAAAATTGCAATTATTGAAGAGAGGCTTAAGTTTCCATTTCAAAGCTTAAGCCCCAAAGTCACTAAAAAGATTTTTGCACAAGAGACCTTAAGCCCCCTCTCCCCCCTCCCCCCCCCCCCCCCCCCAACATAGGGCATAAGCAAGCTGCATGTTAAAATATTCATCTTCGAAAAGGGTGCTTAAGCGCCCTATGTAAAAATTGCATGGCTGCCCAGTGGCGAACCCAGAAAATTATATGAAGGGGGCAAAAAATTTTAATAAATCCAACTTATAGAATTTTAAATAAAATAATTTAACAAGTATATTAAATTGACGAATTTAACATAGATTATTTCATTGTCATATGCCATGTCAACGATGAAAAGTAGGAGAATCACAATCTTAGACCAAAAAACATGTACAACGATCTCAAGAGATGCATCCATTAAATAATTTTAATAATAAATATAATCACATAACTAAAATAAATCAAAAAAAAGGGGAATGGAACCCAAATTAGGCAAGCACCTAAAACTAACATCATAAAGTTCCATAATGCCCACATCACTAGAGACCCATCTACTTCAATTATCAAGCACCATAAACCTAAACAAATAAATTTCAAAAATTATTGCAAATTACAAGTATTTTATACTCATTTTTTTTTCTTTCACTTTCTTCTGGTTTTTGGGCTTAAATGAAATACAAAAAGATCAAAACTTTACAAAGAGAAAGTGAAAATACTCAAGGAAATGGGTATCAAACTTCTTTTTCATGCTAACAGATTTTGGGTATCAAATGAAACAAAAGAAGAGACTCAGAAAGTGAAATTGAAAGCTTTGAACAAAAATATTGTACCGATCATCAACAAGATGAAATTAATGCAACTCATTTCAGATTCAAAAGGCACACAATGCTAGTTTTATTAAAGTAACCCACCAGTTATGAAAAATGAAACATACTATGTATTTTTTTGGGGATGTAAACATTTTTTTTAGATTTTAGAGGGGGGCGGCCGCCCATGCACGCCCCCCATGTAGGTCCGCCCTTGGCTGCCCATGGACGCTTATGCGCCCAAATGGGGCTTAAGCGCCCATCACAGTCCAACTTAGGCCTAATTGGAGGTCTCCACTTAGGGCATGGGTTCTTAATTTACCCATGAAAGGGAAAATTGAGGCAAAATTCATCATTCTTGACAACCGGAAGCAGAGGAAACACATAGTTCGTTCTTGAGAGTCGGAGACGGGTCGGGTCGAGTCTGCATTGGAATTATTGAAGATTCACAATCCTATTATGGAATTAGGGGGAGATTTGTTAATTTCTTTCTTTTTCGATTTCATTATTTCTGACTAAATCTATATAGTAGTTAGGGTTAGATGGAACTCACTTGATTTACTATGTTTTGAATAATTCTTTATGTTTCTTTTCCTTTTTATCATGAATGAAATTGTCTTTTCTTAATGTTTTTTATGAGCTTGAATCTTATATATTGATCTTAGGTAAATGCATGGCAATAGGAATGTTGGTGTATGATCCGTATATGACAATTTCATCGTAATCTTTATGATTCTAGTGATAGCTATAGGGTTTTACGCAATCTTATGATTCTTGAACGTAATGCTTATTTTCTTGGGGAATAACCGGAGAATTAGGGTTCTTGCAAGATTATAAAGACTTAGGGTGTCAAGGGATTGAATCCTAATTAAATTAAAAAAAATCGATTGGATTGATATAAATGAAGATTAATTTAAAGTGTGAATTCAAACATAATAGAAAGGTTGAGGGAGGTGCCAAGGAGTCATCTTGTGGTGCAAGAACCCACCTTGGAGGTGCCATTTTCGTGCTCCTACTTGGTCTAAGTTTGAGGAGCTGTTGGTGAGCTCCAAGAGTCATCATTCCTCTGTTTTTGAGCTTTGGTGAGTTATACCAACCATGATCATGAGTTTAAATGCTTAAAAATGAAACCTTGATGCATGTATTTAACTAAGTGAATAACTTAAGGGTGGGAAAGGTTAAACACACCTAGAAATGCATGTTTAAGTGCCTATAATCGGTTAAAGTTGGATCCTTTGGACATCTTAACGAAAATGCAAAACTGCATTCTGTCTTGAAATATCTGAATATTTGTCGAACAGATATCTGGATATTGATATCCGGATATGGTATCCGGATATGGGGATCTGGATATCCGGATATTGAATATCCGGATATGGTCAGTGTGACATCCGGATATGTCCCCGAGGAATATCTGGATATTCTGGGATTTCATAGAACAGTGAGGTACTGTTCATACAGAGATGATATTAGGGTTTGTGGACCCTAGATTAAGGAAGTTGGACTTCTGTAATTAATGAACTAAGTCAGAATCATGTGATTAAGGACTTATGACTTTGTTGGAAGCCTTAAGACGTAAAACGTAAAGGAAAGGCGTAGTCTTTAAGTTGTATGCTTGTGATGTATAATTAATGATATATTATTGGTCCATAACAGATTGTGATACTGCTGTGTTTGGACTGTGAGAGTGGTTGGACTCTTGGCTTGGATTGATTACTTGCAAGGTAAGCTTTCGTGTCCTCGGTTTAGCCATGTTGTGGTTCCACCATGTCCCATGGGGAAATGGTTATATGCATGCTGTGTTATATGTTTTTGATATTTGAAAATGTTGTTGAGCTGTTTTATGCAATGTGCCTTTATGATATGCAATGTGGTGTCCACCTTTACGGTAAGCCTGAGTATGTAGTACATACAATATGGTGAGGCTGTGGGTGAGGTGCAAGCGGTGTTCCTTGTACTCATGTGGGTTTAGATGTATTCCTACATTTCTCTGGCCAGTAGATAGTATAAACACGCATGGCACTAATATCTGTTGCACTGCATAGTTTTGGAACTAATATTGGAAATAATGCTTTTGAACTTATATTGCACATGTAAGTGAGCTTGGGGTGGAAGATCCTTGAGGACCCCTTGTCTTACTGAGGTTTCTTGTTTAGAGATCTCACCCCACGTTTGGGGACGCTTATTTCAGGTAATGTTGAGGCCTCAGGCGGTAGGAGGCCGGAGCTGAGTTAGATGATATTATATGCTGATTTGTTGGATGCTGGTTATGCATGCTGCTTTATGCTTTTAGCTTCATTTATGTTGGGATTGTCGGTTGAGACTGTTGTTGGGCATTGTGCCTTATTTGGTGAGCATGGGGATTGTCCATGCCACATAGACTTGATTATGTCTTCTTTTAGTTAAAGTTGTATTAATGTATCAGGATTTTGGCTTAGGCTATATGTTGTAGTCCTGTGACTTAGATACTCACTTTATACTTATATATGAGGTATTTCAGTTAGTTGTCTTGCAATTTACATACATGCATTATTTTATGAAATTGATTAAGTAATCAAGTTGGCTAAGGTTAATGATGTCATAATTGAATTAAAGAAAAAGTTATTCCGCAATTTAATTAAGCGTGGCTTTGTTAACAAACCGGGTTAACACGGGCTGTTACATTATACCTATTTGGTTACCATGTGAATTTTCCTTTCGTCTTGGTTTTCCATCCCATTGACCTAGGTCAAGGAAAACGTGTCAACCCCTGCGGTCTAGGATTAGCTTTTGCCAAAACAGGGAATCTTCATTTACGGACTCTAAAGAGCGGGCCGTCTCATGACTCCTCTACTATGCATAGATTCTCGAGTCCCGTAAATGTCATCCTGTCTTCACTGGTCTACGAATAACCTAATCTCTCACAGAGATTGACGAATTCCTTTAGCTTGTCACACTAGCCCTGAGTCCTTAGGGCATGCCCAAGAGTATACCTACAAGTCTCCATGTTTCAGGCAGACAAGATATACATTCAAAGCAAACCTTCCAGAAAACAGGTCTATACGACAACGCCAGGTCTAAAGAAAGACACATTCAAATAATAAGAGACATTACCTATTGATACTATCTGTGAGATTTCCTTGTAGTGTCTCTTTGTAGGTCAGTGCAGTGTGAACTATTCTCCAATAGGTCCACCCACGAGTCAGCTAATACATCTCTATGTCTGCAGCTCACGATGACTCTACCTTGCATCTCCATGCAAGTAGCTGAGTCGTGCTAGTCTTACCCGAGATAACCAATTCCCATTATCGGTATCTCTAGACTAGGAACATATTTATGGCAATGGACGTGTGGTGTCATTGAGCCCTCATGATCGTGATCTCTATCACAGATCCTCAATGTGACACCTGTTCCATTCCAAGGACTTTATCCAGTTACTCACATTCAATATTTGAGACATGCAATATGAAACAAGATAAATAATGCTTTTATTCATAAAATATATTCATAACAAATAAAGAAGTACATGGGTCCATCTGACTCACAGATTGTCTCTAGGACATCTATGTACTAACATAAATATGTACAAACTCCAATTGGTTATCTCAAGATTAGTATTAATCCCACTCTTTTTTTATGGTGGAATTCCGGGTTAAAAAAATAAATAAGTAAATAAATAAATGACTGAGATAGGATTTCAAGCTATTGTTATAATATCTTTATAGATTTGGTATCTAAGATAAATTGAAAAGTATTTATTATATTGCCCGATAATTTTTTTTAGAATAAATACTTAGAAAACTTACTACATATAAGTTAATAGCAAAAAATTTATGACGATTTACCTAGGTACCAAAACCAATTAGTGTCTAGGACTTTAACCTTAATATATACATGACTTGGTTATATATATATATATATATATATACTTATATTCATGAAAAAAAATAGAGGAAAATAAATAGTGTAAGGAAATGTGAAATTAAGCGTTCGTATAAAGATTAAATTTACCTTTGATGCAATAATCAGTGAGACACTATACGTCTATACCGAATTATGATTTTTGTTTCTTTTGTCTGTTTAGGATTTTTTCTTGGCTTTTTTTGACCCTTATAATCTTTTATTAATAGTTAATTATTAAATTGACCTTCATTATAAGTTATTTTAAAAATTTAACCCCCTCAAAAAATATAACATCAATCTGCTCCTGTTTGACCGTTTGACCCTACCCGGGTATAACCTTTTATTAATAATTAATTATTAAATTGACCTTCTTTGTGAAGGATTATAAACATAAAATAAATTCTTTCACTTCAAAATCTAAAATCAACTTTTGTAAATTTGAAACTCAGGACAACTTTTATTAAAAAATATAACATCTATAAGCCACGGGCTCTGCCCCTGTTTAACCGTTGACCATGGTCAAAGCAAGGCTATAGTGGAGTGTCATATTGATGTTATGTTTTTTGAAGAGGGTTGAAAAATTTTTGAAATAATTTATAATGAAAGGTCTGAAATTTTTGGAAGCAACAAAGCAAATAATTAATTATTAATAAAAGATTATGAAAAGAAAATTGTCAAAAAGCCAATCTTTCAATTTTTGCTATATGTTCTCCGTTGATTGGTGTTACATTTTTTTTATGGGATTAAATTTTTGAAATAATTTATAATGAAGGTCAATTAATAATTAATTATTGATAAAAGGTTATGTATCTTTTTCTTATGTTCTGTGCTGGATCAGTGTGAACAACCTGACCCGTTATGGGCATGAGTTTTGCCTAGTCTGTAGTGGGCCAGCCTGGATGGACTCACGTGACCCAAATTGAGATCTCTAATTATGTAGTGTTCGTATATGAGAAGCTCTAGCATAATTCTAGAATATAATACAAAATATGCTAGTTAAATATGCGCAAAATTTTTCATTTATAGATATAAAACAAAATTAATGTTGTAGTACTAAGTTTCTTGATAGAGTTCTCATTCAAACTGTCACAAGAAATTTAAAAATTCTTTAACGCTAAAGAATCAAAATATGTGCAGCAACCATAAATGCTTGGCTTCATGCTATACAAAAAAGTAGCATCTCTCTTTCTATATATATATATATATTTCTTCAAAACAATGTAAACTGAGGGTATGTTAAATGCATATCCCATGTATTTTCTCTTCTTCTAAGTACGAAGAGGAGAAGCAGATGAACTTGCATTATTAGAAGTACCTTCTCCATTCAAAGACTCATTTATACTTTTTCTATGTGGTTTTGAACCATTGCTGTTTGAGCTTCCAACTCCATCTGTGTCTTTAGATTCCTGAAGTTGCTCCAATATTCTCACAACCTCATCTATGTTTGGTCTAAATTTTGGTTCAATAGAGAGGCATTGAATTGCAAGGAGAGCTACTTTCATTGCTTCACGTAATGAGTATTGGCCTTCTATGCGTGCATCCATAACTTGAGAGATCTTGCGTTTGCTGCTGAGTAATGGTTTTGCCCATTCAACTAAATTATGCTCCCCAGATGGCCTATTTTTATCCAATGCACGTTTTCCTGACATAATCTCCAGAAGAACAACCCCAAAACTATATACATCACTCTTCTTGGTTAGATGACCTTCACAAAATGACAATAGGAAAAAGGTTAGGAGTGAAATTCTTGGTCATTCTTGATTACACACTATTCAGATTTCTGCATATAACATCCAGCTCCAAATGCTCAGAAACTATGTTCGGTCTGAGTATACCGTGAGTATTTACCGTGTAGGTATGTGCTCAGAGATATCTATGATAGAGATACCGTATTGGCTTTAAGCCAATATACCAATTACTGCGCACTGATGACAGGCGTATAGCCAAGATGTGGTGCACTCCTAATAGGAGTGTGATTCTTTGGGATATTATCCTCTAATAGTTCAAATATTGTCACGATAAGTCTCAATCTTATAAGTTGTTGAGATATGGATCTAGTCCATAACACACTAAATGAAAGGTATGATCATAGGATAAAATGTGAAGTGGTGTGCAAAAGTAACATGGTGATACCTGTGGCTATATATTCAGGAGCTGCATAGCCAAGGGTTCCCTTTACCCTTGTAGAGACATGGCTTTATCACCTGCTGGTCCATCTTTTGCCAATCCAAAATAAGAGAGTTTTGCATGATAGTTCTGTCATCAATAAAAAGGAGTTTTAGAAAAGCCAGTCTAACTAATTGTCTCTATCTTTAAGCTTGTAGTAAGATCAATGTGATTCACTTACAGAATCAAGCAAGATATTAGAAGTTTTGAAGTCTCGGTATATTACTTTTACTTCATCACTGTGAAGAAATGCAAGACCCTTGGCAGCTTCAAGAGCAACCATCATACGGATTTTCCAAGAGAGTGGTTGAAAGTAAGAAGCCCCTGATTCAAAAACAAGTCAGAGATGAGATTTTGAGGTGTCTAAAGTACTAAGTACTGAAAACTTGAAAAAACGACAATACTAGAAGGAAAATTAAAAAACTTACTCCTAAACAAATGATTATCCAAGCTGCCCTTGGCCAAAAATTCATATACCAAAATCCGGTGATCATCCTCTAAGCAGTAACCAATCAGTTTCACAAGATTAGGATGATACAGCTGCCCCAAGTAGTTGATTTCTGTCTATAGTACGAGGTTACTTAGTCACACTACAAGGAATATCTAAAATATAGCACAAAAAAACAAGAGTCCCTAAAACATGTTTTTAAAAGGGAAAAGTTCATCAATGTCCATGTGGTTTGCTTCAGAATCATTTATGCCCATGTGATTTTTTTCTATCACATGTGCCCTTGTGCTTTATAAAAAATAAGAAACCACAGGGGCATATGTAATAGAAAACATACCCTTTTACAAACCACAGGAGCATATGTGATAAGAAAAAAACCACATGAGCATAAGTGATTCTGGAGTAAACCACAGAGGGCAATAATGAACTTTTCCCTTTTTAAAACTAATTCAACATTTTCCTTAACTTCAAAATGCAACTAAGTTCTCAAGCTTAGAGAAAAGTTCCAAAGTGTAAAAGGGCCATGCTAAGTGAAAGTGACACTCACCAACCATTCACTATGTCCCTGTAAACCCTCTTGGTTAAGCCTCTTCATAGCAATGACAATTCCAGTCCCTGGTTTAGTAGGAGCAAGTGTCTGCTCATCAAGCCACCCTTTAAATACACAACCAAATCCACCTTCTCCCACCACACTATCAGGACGAAAGTTTCTTGTAGCAGTTTTTAGCTCATTGAAAGTGAAGTTCTTCAAATTGTTGGACTGTAATATCTCACCCTCACTCCGAGGATTCTGAAGCACAGGTGAAGTGGAGACCTTGCCGCTTGAACAACTCAAACCATCCTCTTCTCTGCTACCATTCTTTGAATTCAAACCTACCAAAGTCAAAAGAGAAACATGGATTCACTTCTCAAGCCATATATAAGCATTATATTGACAAACTCAGATATCTGATTGATTCAAAAGGGTAACAGTTTCTTCAACCAATCATCTCAGTAATGTCATTCCTGAACTTTAATTTGTACAATACTCTTTTACACTTATCATTTATCAAATAAAAGATATATATATATATATATATATAGAGAGAGGGAAAGGGGAAGAAAAGAAGGTCTAGTAACATTATTGCCATCATATAGTACATTGTTTGGTTGCCAAAAGTGGATGAAAAGGAAAAACTCTTACATGAGAATATTTCTTACTCCAAAAAAAAAATCTCTATTGTTGATTTTTCTCTCTATTTTCCCCTCTATACTTTTCACTTTCAAGTACATATGAAAGAAACACATATTTTAGTTCCCTCAGGATCTTCCTATCCTACATTTATTCTTAACAATTAAAAGTAGAAAGTGTGATTGAATTGAAGACAGTGGGAAAATCCTCACAGAAAAAGAGGGGATTTTTCAAGTTTCAATAACAAATTACACCTTTAGATTTTTAAACAAATTCCCACAATCAAACAAATAAGACTGTTCCATTTGATAACTATTTTTCTTTACTTTGGATACTTTGCTAAACACGACATAACTCATCACATACATAGTATTCATTTGAAACACAAGTCTTCCACGTGTTTGAGTCATACATTTAATCCAGATAGTAAAGAAAAAAAAAATCCCATAATTGTTGTTTTCCTTCCATCATTAACCAATCAGCAAAATCTTATTCACAAAAATACGAGCAATCAAAACTCCAATCTGAACAATCTCCTAATTAATCAAATAGAGATCAGATATACAAGTTCATACGATGTAAAGAATCTTGAGATACACCACTTCAGGAGTGGCCAAAGCCTTATAAACTGCACATTAGTTGTTCATTCAATCAATATGGGACTATATATCTCAACAAATTAAAAAAAAGAAGAAGGGTGAAACAAGGGAAGAATAGAGTAACAAATGTTACCACAGCGTGGAGGACTCTCAGCTTTAATCTGTACACTAAAGCAGCAACCCATGAAAACACAGTGCTCAAGAACACAGAACACCCTCTTGTCTCTATTTTTTTTAGTGTAACCAGAAAAGAAGCTACAAGTAGAAAATTTCAATTTGAACACTAAGAAGTTTGTTTGCATAGGCAAGTCATTGATTGAAGGAGAAAGAAAAGCAAAACATGCAAGTGGGAAAACAAGGATTTTTCCACATAAAGGTTAATTAGCTGTCATCCAATGACTTAACAAACATATATTCAATGACACTATTGTGAATAAGTACGTAATGGATGGTGTCATCATGTTGATGGTGGTGTTGTAAATATTTGGTGTGAATGGGGTTTTATTAACGTGTCATGGGATTATTGGAAGGTTCTGAATTAGACCATCGAGAAGGACAAAACTAAAACGCTATTGCCCCTGGCCGCCACCTTTGTTTGTTCTATGAGAAAGTTGGTGGGAAAGATAAGAGTAAGGCCAAAAATAAGAAAAAATGAAATTAATGGCAGGGAATCTATTTCATTCCGTTGTTTGAAATTAGTTTTGTTGTTTTCTGATTAATTGGAAGATGGTGAATTGAGTTGTATAAATTCTTTCAATTGAATCAATGTTAATTTTTTTTTCTTTTTTTTGTATAGCATCAATGTTAATTTTCTTATAATAATTTTGATCGATAAAAAAAATAGCAAAAAGATACTAGTGTAATTATATGGAAAGAAAAACTTCAAAAGAAAATTAAGTGGTGGAGTCACATGGTGTGTGGGTGGGGCCTTGACCTTAGCTTGTATTTGAAAATTAGCCACATCCTACGTGGTTAAATAAATGTAGGTAAGTTTTTGGATAATATATGATGTTAAGCCCCACCTTAATTTTTGTTGGCCCTAGCTTGATGAATCGGTGAGCTCTGCCATCAAAAGAAATCTTAATTCGGATACTTTTATTTGATTGGAAGACAAACCTATTGAACTCTTGGTGCTTGGTAGAGCAGCTCATGTATTCTTTGGAGGGTAATGTATGTCAATCTAAGAGTGCTCACAAAAATCATGGTATGGACCAATGCTCTGTTGAAGCTTCCTATATGTTGTATACAAAGGGGAAGATGTGTGTAAATGGTTATAGTGATTCTATCTTTGTGCAGAATAATAGCTCGTAAGATGAAGAGATGAGAAGATATTCCTTTAGTAGAGGAAGAGGGTATTTAGAGAGAAGATATCCCTATAAAGCGTGAGAGAGAGAGAAAGTATAAAGTTGTATCCATCTAAAGTTGAATTCACTGTTAATGTATAGAGGCAATAGTGCAGAGGAAAAAGAGGATGTTGATGAGGCTCCATGAACTCATCATAGAATGACTCTAGAAGATTTTAGATGTGGGCATTAATATTGAACCCAATGGACGAAGCATCAAAGGGCATGTCGGAACACCTATTATAAGTCAAACTCAATTTAAAATAGAATATTGTAATTTACTACAATGTACCTCTAGATTTACTTATCCCAATTTACACAAATAAATTGTCTCTATTATCAAACCCCTAACAATTACAAAACACAATGTTAGCTTAACTCTAAGACAGAAAGAGAATAATAATGGTTACTTCACCGGCTTCTATAAAATAAGCATAAAGTAAAGAGTTACCCTACGAGAGATTCACTGCCTTTGATTCTCTATTTTTCTTTTCTTCAAAGTTTTTCCATTGTCAAATTGTATATCATTGGCCCTTTCTATCAATATCAAAGCTAGCTAAAATAATATGCTTTCGATCTAATTTTATCTTCTCTCACTTGATGATAAAAAGATTCGAAAAATATTTTTTCTCAACAAAAAGGACTTGATTAAAAAATATTTTTCTAAATAAAAATTAATTTGATTTAAAAATTTCCAATTAAAATACATAATCAAAATGTTTCAATTGCTTTCTAATATTAGTTTTTTCCGGTCAATCCCTAAATATTTTGACAATCGGAGACAGAAAAAAGGAATCAAAATTTATAATATCTTCATTAAATTGTTATTTTTTTTAGACTTTAATTCTACAAGTAATTCACATATTAAATCTTACCACAATTATTTTATTTATTTATTATCATTAAAAACTAAATAAAATGTGAGACACACTAAATTTCATTTAAGCCTTAGCAACCAATCCTAGTTTTCTTTCTTTGTTTCTCACTGTCTTTCTCTCGTGCACAAAACGACAATTGCACATGGCCACAACACAACCATTCAAAACCATTAGATTCATCAGTATTACTGGTCAAATTTCAATGCCGTCTTGGGAGCTGACTAACAAGTAATAGTAACACACACGTTTGTTTTTATTTTTTTTTAATAATGTAAAAGTGTTATAGTAAAACAAGTCACTTCAAAATGACCTGCCTAGACTGTTGTTTCCTTAACGAGAATAAATGGTTATCTTTTTCGTTACATTGAATTTTGAAATTTCAAGTTAAGACATCATTATACCCTACCCACTTGTGTAGCATTATTATATTTGCAGAAGGATACGGAGACTGGGAAAAGAAACTATTTTTTAATGTATTTTATAAGAATTATGTTGTAGGAAAATGATTGTGTAATGTTATAGAGGTTCGTTTCGTAACTCGATTAAAATTTTTTTTTTGATTTAAAATGTGCGGGTCTCACAAAATATTGTGTGTGAATTTTTTTTTTTTTTTTGTGTCATGTTGAAAAAAATTGAGTCAACCCACGGGTCAAACGGGTTAGCTCGCGGATTATTTTTTTTTAATATAAGAAGTATAAAAATTAATGCTTGTGTAAAGTTAAACTAAAACCTAAAATGGGCCTAATTACAAAAGGCTGATACATTAGTGGAAATATAAAACCATGATTTATGACATTTTTTATAGTATGTGTGACAATGTAATGCATGCAACTGCTAATTTTTTATAAAATGCAAAAGGAATTTTCTATGGTTTATCTGTATAATGTCTTTATATTGAATGAATTAATAATTTAGAAAAAAAATTTAGAAGTTAAGCATCCATGGAATTTTATTTTTATTTTTTCAGTTTTTCGAGTCAATCCGTGAGTCAATCCTAACCCGAATCGAAAGGTGTGTAGGAAAGTTTCCTAACCCTAATATTAAATGAGAAATATAAAACCCAAAAATAAAAATTGAAAAAGGGATACACAGATATGATCCGGGTCTACATGAAGCTAATAGTGAATTTTCTGGCTAAGATAACATTAATGATTAAATATAAGTAAGGCACATTTATTTTTGTAAAGCAACTCAAATAGGAACCCAGCACTAGGAAGACAAAGGTCTCCAATGATACTTGAAAAAAGAAATGGCTAGATGAATAAATGGCTCAATCGTTCAAGCAATATATCAGGAATAATTATACACTTGAAGGGATTTTGTGCTTCTCTTCAAGTTTCTTTGGAGCAAACTAATAAAGACTTAATCAAGGCAGATGCAATAAAATATATAAATGCGAAATAGAGGAAGATAATATAGAAAGAGAACTCGTATTAGACTTTAGTCAATTTCATATATATTTACAAGTTCATAATAATTTATATTTATAAGTTAAAAGAAGAGTAGACAAAGAAATAATCACAATAAAGTTTATAAAAGTCATTACAGTACTCTTAATGGAGAATACATAAAGACAAGAAAATGTAAAAACCGAGGTAAAAAAGTAAGGAGGTGAAACATTCACAAATTTATTTCAAAACAAAATATAATTCTATAAGTAATATTTTTTTTTTGTACTGAAATTTTTGTAATTATTCAGTTTACAAATTAATACATGTTATTTGGAAAGTAAAACCCTTTTTCCCAAATTTAAAATAATCTTTTACTTCAATTGAAATAAGTTTTTAAGCATTTATATTTATTTTCCTTTAAATGATTATATATCTTATTCTATTACTTTTATAAAACATTAAAATAATAGAGAATGTTTATTGCAAAAATAAAATATATAATAATAATAATGAAAATAACTTTTTTGGAATTTTCAAACACATCGTTGAAGATATTAAGAAAAGAAAATAATACTTAATGACTATTTTCTCCAATAGTCATATGTTATTGGCCTCTACAGAATTGAGAGTGTATAGGGGGAAGAGAGTTACAGAGAGAGAATAAATGTCTAATAAGTTGTTAAACGTATACATTTTGAAAAGATATTTTTTTTATTAAAATCTAGGGCCTAGTTCAGAGAAACTATATTAATAGCTGTTGCATGTTTAAAGAAACATGTTCAATCAGCAAGTTTGAACAAAATGTTTTTTTTTTTTTTTTTGGTATAAAAAATGTATTTGAACCAGATAAAATGCTAACAGGGGGAGAGGAGTATAACAACAACTCTTCACCCTGTTATATTTAATTTATATATATATTTTTTGAAATAATTAAATGTAAAATTACACTCTAATTTTTGTAGAGATTGAATTATATTATGGGACATGATATTGTGACAACCAAGTAAAGTTACAATCAATGTTATTACCAATCAATTTCACCGTTAGATTGGTAGTGACGATTTGACGATCCTCACTGGTCTCTTAAATAGCTCATCTATATTCATTTTTCTCTTCCCTTCTCTCTCATTATACTGAATACAAGAGCTAAGGTTCAATCTTTACCGGATTCGATTTTTATCAGATTCATTTTTTTTTTTTTTTGAGCAAATCAATTTTTGCCGCCGCATCTCTTTTGATTTACACAATTATAACCCTTATTGTCGTGACACAAGCCTGTATTTTGCATTTTGCAAGAGGTCACACTTTCATTCCTCCACTTCATGAGCCTTCGCACGGTTGAGCGCACTTGAGATATACAACACAATTATACACTTTCTTATTTTTATTTATATATTTTTGTTGAACAGACGGCAAAACAAAACAGGAACTTGTTGGTTACAATTCTCATTATGATTATTTGATAAATGCCGAATCTGGTAAAAATTGAATTTGGTAAAGATCGAACCCTAGCTCGTGTATTCAGTATAGTGAGAGAGAGAAGGGAGGAGAGAAATGAATATAGAGGGACTATTTAAAAGACCAATGAGGACCGTCGGATCGCCACTACCAATCTAACGGTGAGATTGATTGGTAGTAACGTTGGTTGTCACAATATCCTGTCCCCTTAAAATATTAGAGATATTAAACCCTTTTATTTTTATAATTTTGCATCGACCCATTTGTTCGATCTAAGCAACTCCTTATACATATATCTCAAAGTTGGCTTTCTCAGGTTGGGGGTTCGAACCCCAATTCTTATGAATGGAAAACATTTCGTAGCCCACTCTTTACCGTTTTGTGCGCTGACCCGGGACGAGGGATTAGTCTCATGGCTATTGGCTGTGGGGATACCCGGATGTAATCCAAAAAAAAAAGTTGGCTTTCTCATTATCAAAACAATGATAAAAGGTTAAACATGATCGTTGTGAAAAATATTGTTGAAAAGAGGTAGCGAAGGATTTTTTTTTCTTTTCTCTTTGTAATTTGTGAACTTTGATCATTGAAAATCGGAGGATTAGTTTTTCTTAATTAGAATTAGAATATATATATATATATATATTTAATAATTCTATGAAAAATATTTTGCTATTTCTGGAATTGGTAATAGTTCTTGTGAAAACTTAAAAAATCTCCGTACAAGTTTTTTCATAATCATATACTTCATTTCCGAAATTTTGAATTATTTATCTCCTAATTTAATTTTTTTTATCATTTATCCCCTTAAAGTGATAAATAAACTTTAAGTTATTAGAATAAATGATAGAGAAACTAGAAACAATGATATAAATGGTTCAAAATTTTGAAAAGGATAATAAGTGATTCTAGAAAAAATTTATAGTTTTTTTTTTTTTTTTGAATTTTTTCCATCATTCTTTTGCATAGAAACTGCGTGTTCTACATTTGGAAGGGGTCAAACCTGCTAAGACTGGCACACATCCTGCAGCTATGAGCCCTGCAACTCTTATCACAAGATCAGTGTGCAAAATCATTGTTAAGAGAACACTACTGTGTGCATGACATGCATATGGACCCTGCCTGACAAAGTCTCAAGGACACTAAGCCTAGTCAAATCACAATTTCCCAACAATATGTCTCTTCCTGTTTATTTATTTTGGCCTTTAAACATCATTGGAGACCTTTGTCTTCATAGTACTGGGTTCCTATTTGAGTTGCTTTAAAAAATAAAACACATTACAGAAGAAGTAAAAGGGGAAGAAACATTCTGTACTGATATTCAAGCCACAAGCACTGCCTGAAATGTCAACAAGTGAATACGAGTTATTTGAGGTCCCCCCATCTTGCCATTCACCCTTCTAAACTTTTTTGTTTAATTTATTTCACTTCTCACTAAATTTATTTACATTATGTCTGAGATGTGTATATTCACACTTGGCTTGCGCAGACGTTTGTTCTCAAAGTACACATGAACTGTCAAGGGTGCATAAAAAAAGTGAGGAAAGTACTCCGAAAAATTGAAGGTAAAGTTTAAATATTTACTCTATTTTTCAATTTCTACATTCATCTCTTAAGTACCATTTTCTATAAGCTTTCCTGGTCATATACTGAGCATACAAAAGAAAATATATATAACAACTATGTTAAGATAAACACATTATGCAGTAAGGAAACACTCGCAGACTGTTTTTAGTAGTTGGTTTGTGGCTAGTAAGCTTTCGCATGTTGGAGTTAAGTAACACTCATTGGATATTTTGAACCTGGAAGCTAAAGAAACAGTTCAGCGTTTTCCTAGAAACAATCCTTTGTTTGATTCTGATTTCCTTGTCAGTGAATTAGTTGGAAAGTCAAGCCAAACCTGGTTTTCAAGGCTTAAATTCAGGTATATGCATGAATCAACAATTTTTTCCCATGATCAATGTCCCACAACGATATTAGCCCAAAAAAGTTAAAACCCTATATCAGAGGTTACTTGGGCAGAAAAAGACCTAAAAGGAAAAGGAGAGGAGTGTGATACAATAAATGGTCGGCTAGTGAGAATGGTGTAGTGGAAACAGCAAAATAGAAGAAAATATAAATCTAACACCTTTTCAATTCTATTTTCCTTTTTAGTTCCAACTTCCAAATGTATAGTAATAGTTAGAAGATTAAGTTAGCTATTTTCCATTGTTTATATCCAAAATTGAATTTACATTGATATATATCTTTCTTTAACATGCTTTCGAGTTTGGATCAGGTGTCTACAAAGTAGACATTAATTCAGAAGAGCAGAAGGTAATTGTCACAGGCATTGTCAATCCTTCCACTTTGGTCCAGAAATTGGCCAAAGTTGGTAAACATGCAGAGATATGGAATGCAGGTTACAACCAAGAACAAGAACAAGAACAAGAACAAGCCAACCATGAAGCTCAATATATAATGAATGACCCCAGTATCTCTGAAAATCAGTATATGATTCCCACCTTCTTTGGCAAAAATCACTGGGGACCTGAATGGTGTTTTAATCAGGATATGGATGCCAGAGCCATGAAAAGCCAGATCAACAAACATTTAGTAGAACCATCGTTTTTGAAATTTTTTAACAATGGAACCGATCAAAATTTTACCACATTCAATGAAAATCCAGAATGGGAGGAGAGCATGATGAGGCCTGCAAGTTTTCAACAGAATAGTGGAACTAATTACTCTGGCTTAGGGAGTCAAGAATGGGCACGGGGAGCATCACCGATTAGTGAATACGATCATCAACCATCTCTGATGGCCAACATACATGGATATTACCATGACTATCATCCTTCAAAGATGATGCAGCTGTACTACTACAATCATCTTCCATGGGGAATTAACATCCACATGCAGGAGACACCAACTTGGAATGAAATGATGAATGCATACATGCATCAGCACATGGCAAATCAAATGTATCTCTCATTGCCTTTTAACTTTGACTCTTACTAGGATTTAGAAATTGCCTAATGACCAACTTTTCCTATAAAGCACATTCTACTGTGTCAGCTGTATCAAATTACATGAAAGCATATCAAATCAATTTTAAGTACTATACACTATTATAGAGTCAGACTAAATATATCATTTTTAGGCCTTCATATATAAACTCTATGCTATTCTGCTCCTGATACAAAATTTTCAAATATTATCATTTTACTAAAAAATAAAAATAAATCCAGAGAATATTAGCACAAAAAAAGCTTTCATATTATAAAGATGAAATTCAAACTTCAAACTCAGTAAATATACAGTCCAAACTCTATCCGGAGTAGACTTTCCCCTAATGTACAACATGTAGCAGAATTAGCGATTCAATGTCATGTGTCCATATCAATGCAAGGGCATTTGTATAATACATTTCTTTTATCTTCTCGACTTCAACAAAAAGATATATAAATATAAAATTGGGATATATCGGTAGATATGAAATTGCAGAGAATGGAAAAAAAAGAAATTAATAATAAATTCAGACTAGTTATTCCTTATTTTAACATTTAGCAAAAACCCGTCATCCTGGTAAATAGTAAAGTTGCCTTTTAGTAACACTCCAATAAATAGGTGATAAATGAAGCAACTTTCCTTCTTAATTTCTTGTAATTTCCGTAACATCCTTTCAAATTTTTTTTACTAATATACAGGCACATACATGTTCAAATCATATCACCAATTTAGCTGTATATTTCAGCTTTAAATTTTACTTGTGGGCTGCGAATATCATCCTGGCTTTGAATTAATCTGATTTCTAAACTGGTTGACTGGGGATCATGTCCAGCGCTTGTATAGTCACGGAGTGTCCTTTGCAAAAGTGCCTGCACATATTGATGATACTTGCACAATCAATTATCCATTATTCAAAGATTGTGGATTCATTCAACATGAATACGGAAGTTTAAAAGTCTCAAAATTAATGTCCTCACAATACAAGAAGGCTGTAATAAATCAGTCAAATATGTCAAATGATAACACCAACAGTACTTGTACAATATCGAGAGAAGAGGAAGAAAAGAATAAGATTAATATCACACATCAAGAAAATAAGTACCTGCAAGCTTGACACTGCGAGTTCTGCAGCCATCTCAAGGTTGTCTGGGTATTTCTGGAAGGAATAAAGACAAATATGTGGTTACTATTATGAAATTTCTAGCAAGACCCTATAACTATAGCCACAGCACTTTAAGCAAAGGCATTACATTACTCCAACCAAGAAGAAGTGCAGTCATGAGATCTCCCGTTCCCTACGAGCATAAGAACATAAAAACACAAGGTTCTAGTTATTGAATGTTTGAAGGCATTAGAGAACTTTATTAAATAAATTGAATTTAAAAGTTTATTTGGTTATTTGAAAAAAAAAATTGAATAAAATTTCGTTCCTATTTATTCTTTGGTGAGCAAGCATGGTGTTTTTATGGTGAAGATGAACCGAAGACCATTCCATTCCTCTCTATTTTTTCCAATGAGCATATAGCTACTGCAATGAAGATGCGATGTTTTAAAGTGAAAACTTTGCAATCTTTGTATTTTGTGCAATGAAAAGAAGAAAAAGGTGTTTATTGGGGCTGTACATGCTAATGAACAGGAGTCTATGCAGCTCGGGCCTATTTTGGGAAATAGGAAGATATGTCTTTGATAATCCATATATTACAAATGTAAAATCATTGAATAGTTCAAGCTGAACTCATCCATGTTTGGCTCCAAATAAACTTTTGACATTGACTACTTTTTTTTAGCAACACTGTAAAACATGATCTTCGTAAAACCATAAATCAAAAGAAGTATTAATGGAATACTCATACCGTAAAATAAGCTGGAATTTTCGGAATCACGATCTTAAATTGTTTGGGAGGCTGGCCCTATCAAACAAAGATAATACAAGTTCAGGTTGTTACCATGAAGAGGACACAGTGTATAGAATAAAACCACTAAGTATCATATTGTGAATAGCCCCGCTTTAGCGCGCTATAGCGGAGTTGCGTTGCGGTGCAGTGGCCGGCCGCCACAAACCGCGCCGCGAAGGAAAAATGTGCGCTATTGCACCGCGACATACAGTGTTTCTGCAAAAGTGTTATCGTCATAAAGAAAGATTTACAACTTAGATACAAGTGAAAGTGAAGATGAAGATTTGGATGTTCATGATTTTAATTATGTTGTTCCTTAAGTTCTTTGATTTTGTTGGCAGTTATTTGACTAATTTTGCCACTTTATTTTGGTATTACATTATATATATCAATTTGCTTATGATTTGAATTTTAATATTTGAAATCATTTATGTTTGATTTTAAGATCCTTCAAATTTGGTTTTTATGTCACATTTTTATATTTTAAGTTTTATATTTGTGTAGTACAATTTAGTGTATCACTTAGGTACACTTTGCACAATAGCATTGTAGCGCTAACCGCTATAGCGCTGTAGCAGTTTGGAGGGTTAGCCGCTACACACCGCTATCCGAGATTAATAAGTATGCTAAGTATACAGAATAAAAATGTGGATGAATAGTGTAGGAAAGAAGACCAAAGCAGTGCTTCATTGTTAGTTATTTGATTGTGGTTGAAATATATATAAAAGAAGACCAGTACAGCTTCTGTAGTCATGAGGCGCTAACTTAACCAGAAAACCAACTAGTTGACCAGTTTTTTGGTCGAAATGCATACTTCAGTCTGTGATCTGGACCGGCCTTCACAGACCAATGCATATGGGCCAGCTTGTGAAGCCCTATCCATAGTAGTTAATTGCGCCGCAATAGCGTCAAAAGCTGCACCATACGGGCGTTGCAGTGCCTCTCTGCAAGAAACCGCGTTGCGCCGCACCAAAACGCAATAGTGGCCATTGCGATTGCATTTGCGGCCAAATTGCGGTCATATTGTTGTCATAAAGCAAAATTTCAATTTTGTCCTAAATTTAAATGTGTAACAGAAAAAATTTAAGGGTTTTTTAGTCTATCTGCGTCTCTTTCTGTCACTTTGCTATCTCTGCCTTTAAAAAATGTTTCTTTTTGTTATTATTTCTGTCATATATTTATTCCGCTATTTGCACAACCGCAACCCACTATAACGCTTTAGCGTTTTTTGGGATTGGCTGCGACATGCCGCAATCCGCATTTGATAACTATGCCCCTATCCTCTCATAGTTAGCACATGGACCTCACCTCAGAGGATCCCTCACTCCCTACATAGTTGATCCACTGTGCACTCCCACAACTGAGGTGCAATTCCTCACACTTAGCAATGAGGTATTGGGCAAATAATTAGCTCATTCTCTCTCATATCATTAGGGAATATTTCTCCCACCTATAAATATCACTCTTCACCACCTAAAGAGGCATCTTGTATCCATTACTTTCATGAGTTGTTACTCTGTAGAAATATAGAGTCACTGTGCCCTTACACCTTCCCCCTCCCGCAGTCTTACTCTAGATAACACTCATGGTGACTCTTCCAGAGCTTTGGTCCATATAACTGCCTCTTGAGCACCTACATAGCGAGATACTACACCCTTTGAGGGACACAGACCTACTCTAACTCCACAACAACTCAGTCTGGCTTTTAGAAAACTATAAAAAATAAATAAAAAATACTCCCCAATTAAACCCGACTAGCGAGTGTAGGGTGAGGGCGATCCTTGTACGCAGCCGTACTCTTGCAAATAATTTCAGAAAACTATAGAATTGTGAAAAAAAAAATAAAAAATTTACAAATCACTGTCAAGACACAATATGTAGGCATACATATTATGTAAATTGACTATGAAAATTTGGTAAACTTGATCTCCATTATTACTCATATATCTGAAACTAGAAATAAATTACAACTTACGATAGCATTATAAGTAACATTTAATTCACCTGTTCCTTTTGATGACTGCCAATAACCAGAAGAATCCCATCTATATTTATACTTGTAATTACAACCTGAAGGAGCACATACATCAGCTAAATGACTGAGACAGTAACAGAACCTAAATCACACTTTGCACAATAAGTAATCATCATAGAAAAGGTCAATGTGAACTGTTACATACTTACATTAGGTGTAGACAATTTCTTGGCATAAAAAATAAGGAAGGAACACTAGGAAAAGAATACTTAAATACACAGATTCAAGCATCGCATTCACATGTGTAATTTAGATTCAAGCTGCTTTTTTTGTGTGAGTGAGTGGCTTGCAGGTTGTCTGTACACTAGAAATGTACTACTTTAGGACATTCTTATTCCAATCTCTCTATGATGTAGTATGAAGTTAAAATCCAAAATTTTCATGGGCAAAGAATCTGGCAGAAATTTATTATTTGAATAAATAGTGGGGAAAAGCAAAAGAAAAGAAAAATAAGAGATCTAATTAATAGTTCACAATAAAGAAAAGAGATATGTTAAAGAAATATAATATAAAAATCATTAATGTAATTTCACCTAACAGCTTAAGTTTTTGGATTGAAATAATTCTTTACAAGATATCAAAGCCTTCGTGACCAAGTGGTCACATGTTCGATCCTCACTGCCCTTATTCTATTAATAAATAATTAAATATTGTGGAATCTCTTAACATAGGTAGGAGGGCCTGTGTATTGTCCACCCTTCAAGCCCAATGGATACTTATGTTAGTGAGCGTGTTAGAGAAATATAATGTAACTCACCTAACAACTTAAGCTTTTGGGTTAAAATGATTTTTTACAAGATAAAATGATTAAAATTATAATGATAATAATAATAATAAAAAAAACTACAATGTTGAGTTTAAAAAATGGTTAGAGTCTGCAATCCAGAAAGCTGAGAAGTATTTATATGCAATGTTTTACCATTAAGTGAGAATAAATATGGTGGAAGACAGGCTAGAGTGATTTGGTTCCATCTATCTAAAGGGCTATATGACAATGAAGAATGAAATTTGCATAACTGCTGAATATTTCAGTTGTCAAGAAAAGAGTAAACGCTTATTTTGGTCCTCCAAAGATATACGTAAGATCAAATTGGTTCCCATTTACTAGCAACGTCAAATTGGTCCTTTAATTGACAATTAATGCCGCTGGTTTTCTTTCTACTTCAAGGACCAACTTTATATACTTTTATGGGCAATTTGATGGCAAAAATGTGACATCAAAGGACCAATTTGATGTTGCATATATCTTTGGAGAACCAATGTGACATCACAAATATCTTTAGAGGGCCAATTTGGATATTTACTATCAAGAATTTAATGGCAGTTCCAATTATTCTTTTTGTAATACCAAATATCCCGGCTCTCCACAGAATAACATGGGCCCACATTCAAATCATTGAAATGCATTTTCAAGAGTATCCAATTAGTGAATCTTTTCTTTACTATTGGAGTCAAAACTTATGAGCACATGGTTTAAACCTTAAATGAATAATCAATTTGCATAACAAGGAAAAGTATGAAACCTTTGTAGCTACTTGGTCATAATAGATGCCATGGACAACATTAAATTTAAAACAATAACAGAGATAAAGAGTTTCCAGATACAGAGAGCAGAAGGGAAAGTCAGAACCAGTACAAGCCTATGTGCAGAGGAGAAAGTTTAGAATTCAAGGATTCAAAAAAAAAAAAGAAAGAAAGAAAGAAAAAGAGAAGCAAGTTTCTCAACATACAAAAATAAAAGCTAACCTTTGAAGGCCCAACAGCATGAAGAAACTTACAAGCTTCCCGACCATCTCCTTCGGACTGAATGCTGTAATAAGCATGAAATGGGAGTATTTAGAAGGTAAAACAAACATATTGTGGAGATGCAAAAACAGAATAAATATGCAGAAATCTGGTATTGCCAGTGGTGATAACTGATAAAAGAATTTTTTTTAAATAAAATTACAGAACTCGGTAAAATCTTTACCTATTGAAAATACACTTTCAATCACTCATTATCTTCTAAGAAAAAGGATAATTTGTGGGTGTGAGTAGGCACTAAACCCAGCTAGTTCCATGAATGACAAATCACAAATATACCACCAACAAATTGTTGGGGAATCCAAGTGTAAGTGAGTAAAATCTCACATTGGTTAAAAATAGACTGAGGGAACACCATATAAGTGAAAGGACCCATGCACCTAATACCTTAAGGTTTTGGGTTGATTATGGTGTCTAAACCCACTTAATGTCGTTGCTCACTTAGCTATGGATGGCGGTCTCTCCCCACCATGAGCTCCCTTTGCTGGTCCAACAAGTGGTATCAGAGCCAATGATGGATTGACCTGTGGTGATTCGAGTATTTGAAGAAGTGAGGAGCTAAGGTCTTGATGAGTGTAGCCAAATCTTGATGGAAAAACCAATGTCTTGATGAGAAGTTAAGCATTGATGAACCCTATGAATACTCGAAGAAACTTCTGCTTGAGGAGAGCCAATGTGGGTTTGTGACTCACATTTGAGGGGGAGATATTGGGGAATCTAAATATGAATGACTGAAATCTCACACTAATTAAGAACGGACTGAGTAAGAACTATGTAAGTAAAAGGATCATGCACCTAATGCCCTAAGGTTTTGGATTGATTGTGGTGTCTAAACCCACTTAATGTCGATGCTCACTTAGTCTATGAGCTCCCCCTGCCGACCCAACACGAGGAGCTAAGGTCTTGATGAGTGTAGCCAAGTCTTGATGGAAGAACCAATGTCTTGATGAGAAGTTAAGCATTGATGAACCCTATGAATACTCGAAGAAACTTCTGCTTGAGGAGAGCCAATGTGGGTTTGAGAATCACATTTGAGGGGGAGATATTACAGAATCTAAATATGAATGACTGAAATCTCACACTAATTAAGAACGGACTGAGTAAGCACTATGTAAGTAAAAGGATCATGCACCTAATGCCCTAAGGTTTTGGATTGATTGTGGTGTCTAAACCCACTTAATGTCGATGCTTACTTAGTCTATGAGCTCCCCCTGCCGACCCAACACGAGGAGCTAAGGTCTTGATGAGTGTAGCCAAGTCTTGATGGAAGAACCAATGTCTTGATGAGAAGTTAAGCATTGATGAACCCTATGAATACTCGAAGAAACTTCTGCTTGAGGAGAGCCAATGTGGGTTTGAGACTCACATTTGAGGGGGAGATGTTGGGGAATCTAAATGTGAATTACTGAAATGTCACACTAGTTAAGTACGGACTGAGTAAGCACTTTGTAAGTAAAAAGACCCATGCACCTAATGCCCTAAGATTTTGGATTGCTTGTGGAGTCTAAACCCACTTAATGTCGATGCTCACTTAGTCTATGCCCCTGCCGACCCAACACGAGGAGCTAAGGTCTTGATGAGTGTAGCCAAGTCTTGATGGAAGAACCAATGTCTTGATGAGAAGTTAAGCATTGATGAACCCTATGAATACTCGAAAAACTTCTGCTTGAGGAGAGCCAATGTGGGTTTGAGACTCACATTTAAGGGGGAGATGTTGGGGAATCTAAATGTGAATGACTGAAAGCTCACACTAGTTAAGAACGGACCGAGTAAGCACTTTGTAAGTAAAAAGACCCATGCACCTAATGCCCTAAGGTTTTGGATTGCTTGTGGTGTCCAAACCCACTTAATGTCGATGCTCACTTAGTCTATGAGCTCCCCCTGCCGACCCAACACGAGGAGATAAGGTCTTGATGAGTGTAGCCAAGTCTTGATGGAAAAACCAATGTCTTGATGAGAAGTAAGCATTGATGAACCCTATGAATACTCGAAGAAACTTCTGCTTGAGGAGAGCCAATGTGGGTTTGAGACTCACATTTGAGGTGGAGATGTTAGGGAATCTAAATGTGAATGACTAAAATCTCACACTAGTTAAGAACGGACTGAGTAAGCACTTTGTAAGTAAAAAGACCCATGCACCTAATGCCCTAAGGTTTTGGATTGCTTGTGGTGTCTAAACCCACTTAATGTCGATGCTCACTTAGTCTATGAGCTCCCCCTGCCGACCCAACACGAGGAGCTAAGGTCTTGATGAGTGTAGCTAAGTCTTGATGGAAGAACCAATGTCTTGATGAGAAGTTAAGCATTGATGAACCCTATGAATACTCGAAGAAACTTCTGCTTGAGGAGAGCCAATGTGGGTTTGAGACTCACATTTGAGGGGGAGATGTTGGGGAATCTAAATGTGAATGACTGAAATCTCACACTTGTTAAGAACGGACTGAGTAAGCACTTTGTAAGTAAAAAGACCCATGCACCTAATGCCCTAAGGTTTTGGATTACTTGTGGTGTCTAAACCCACTTAATGTCGATCCTCACTTAGTCTATGAGCTCCCCCTACCGACCCAACACAAGTGCCACATGCCTTAGAGCACGGAACAGTGCACATAGGACATCCCGAAGTACTGCCAAGACTCTTTTCCTCAATGTGGGTATCCCCACACATGCAAAACAAAGATATATACCTATCGGTATGAGAAGGAACCGTAGATATTAATGAGACCTACTCCGCTCTCCCTCCAAAATTATAAAGAAAACTAAAGGAAAAAATGTTGCAGCTCAAAATGAATCCATATAAAGAGACTAATATAACATCAGTATTAACAACACCTTTATCCCAAACTAATTGGGACATGGTAGATGAACCTAAATAAATAGTATGAAAAGATTGAAGAAAAATATATATATATATATATATATATATATATATATATATATATATATATATAACACTAGACATTAAAAAAATAGCAATAAAAAATTAAAAAGAAAAATAAAATAAAATAAAGATACATAAGAGGAAAAAAGAAAAGAATAATTTTTTTTTTTTAAAGAAACAGAGAGATAAAAATAAAGAAAAAAGAAGAAAATACATACATAAATAATAGAAAAAACAATTGAGAGGAAAAAATGAGATATAAAAGAAAAGAAGGAATGAGTTTATCAAAAAAAAAGAAAAAGAAAAGAAGGAATGGAAGAAGAAAAAAAAGGAGAGGTGAAGAAAGAAATAAAGGGAGAAATAAGGGAAAAGGATTAAAAAGCAACTAATACAAGCAAATCAAAATTGTTGATGTCATACAACAGAACATGGACACCAAATAATTTCATTTTTTGAGGTACATTCATAACTTAATCTTAACAAAGTTAAAGGGCTTTTCGAACTGAACAGAAAATGCAAAAGAAATTAATATGCTACCATGTATACAGCGTAGCAAAGAAATCAAATATAAGGAACCTATAAAACAGAAATTTTTAGAAATCTAAATGGTTTTACAATTACCTGAATCCTGTCAGTAGTTCTGCTTCAAACTGGTTGGGCGTTAACATTGAAGCTACTGGAACAACCTGCCAAAATGTGTGTTACTCAGATGCTAACACTAGGAATGTACTTTTCAACTTAAAAATGGGTTACATCAAACGGAAGTATCCTTATGTCATCTCATAAAAGATAGGAACCTGTTAACTGTGCATTAAAATCTAATTTTCAATTACTGGTGACTTAAACTTGAGGTATACATTGGTTCAGCCAAATAAGTCTATATACCTCAAACTTGTTACATTGTATATAACCATATATTATTTGTACTTGCAGTTGCACACCACAACATCTTTTTAGAACAGTGTTACCTTTTCACGGTAGACTGATACCAGCTCTTGAGGAACATAAAGCTTTCCATCATCACCCATCACTGGATCACATACTGACAAGAAAGCACAATTTTTCTTTAAAAAAAGAAAAGACTGAGTGCCAAAAAGACAAAAAAAATTATAGTCATATTTCCCAGGCTTCAACTGTCAACACTAAACGAAAATCACAACAAAACAGTATAGGCAAAAACTATAGTTGAGACCTACAGAGAAAAAAGCAAAGTCCCTATTAGCTACAACAGTATGTAAACTCTCTCTTTTTTTCTCTCCCTTTATGTCTAAAGGCATAAATTAAGTCTTCCATTGTATCCTTTTAGTAATATCTAAATATTCATAAAAGCTAGACCAGTATAAGATGGTCTGAAGTTAAACTAAACCTGAAAATGTAAAAGGATAAAACCAAACATTGTATAAGGCCAGATAGGATAGCTTATCCTATCCTGTGCAATTTTATCCAGTTTGTCAAACAAATCCCAGGTATTTTCAATAGTCTCACCATATGTAAGCTCAGGGTTTTTTGAGCGAAGCTTGCTGATGACTTCCAATACAGTGTTTAGAAAAGAAACTGAACCAATATAACCTGAAAATACATAAATTATAACCAAAGGAAGCAATGAAAATAGGCAACAAACTGGCCAAAGGAACCCGCAATGAAAATAGGCAACAAACTGGCATGAGAGTGGTGACAAACTGAGAATATTACAGTAGTACACATTACACAAAAGTATAGCATACATAGCATAATTATCAGAGAATTTTTTAACACTAGAGCAAATCTTTCAGGATGGCTCAACAATAATACATAATAATGATTTTGAAAGAAACAGACTTCAGTCTGTTACCAAAAAAAAAAGAAATAAATAAATTAACTTTTTTAGAACACTCATCTAATATCCAAAATAACATGACACTCAGGGGACTCTCAAAGAACCATTTCATTTATTTTCAGTAAAAGCAATTGAAGCATTTTATTAAGAGCTACCAAAAAATTTCAAAAAACACATCCTCTAAAGAAAGACAGATTGCCACCTAGCATGGCAAAACTTGAGAAAGCTACCTCCTTTACCTATTTAATATACAGTTCATGATTAAAACTACAGAAAGGGCAATATTTAAAATACCTGTTAACAAGTGAGTATAGTATAATAAATCATTTCCTTCAAGGCCTTCTATTAGATCCCAGAGTTGCTGTCCATCCAAAACCTGACCCTTAAACGTCGGGTATCCTGCATTATAATCCTCAAATCTATTAAACCACAACTTTCAGTGTTACTTTAACAAGGATAACATACCATGCCTGAACTTATTGAGATTAACAGATGAAGTCACACCATATATCAGGTTTGAGAGTCATGAGAGAATGAAGAAATAGAAGCAGCTTGCCTGTATGATTTGAAAACTGCACTGAATTAATTGGATCCACATCATAGCCTAGTAGTTGCAATGGGAAGACAGCTGATTTATTACCAACATACCCCTGAGAATAACAACAAACACCCACAATGTCAAAGGTAATTACTTAACCAGGTGCATGCAACTGACAATGACATTCAGTATTATTAGTAACATTCAGCCCAATAGTTCAGGATTATCAGAACACCTCAACACCTTGATCTTACTACTAGTCTACTAGTAACACTTTTTTTTTAACCAAGGTATCAGGTATTGCTACCTGGTGTAATGATTAGGTAAAGCCCTCTCAAAGGACGAATCATTAATTCAAACCCTGACTTTGCACGTAAAAATCTTAAATGCATTTAAATTCTCACCTTTGATGTATATTATGATTAAGGGTCATTTCAAAAAAAAAAAAAAATATTATTCTGCCACCGATTATAACTATGTACTCCGAGAAATATCCAGTTATATAGTTATGGGGATAGGTTATTCACCTACCATTTTTTCTGTTTATCTTTGTCTATCACTCTATAATACCATTAGATCAGAATCTTAATTAACATTTATCTTTCTCTTTCTTCTTGAGATTCTGATCTAACTGTTGTTGGAGGATGGTAGGCAGAAAAAATGATAACTAGATTAACCTATCCCATAGTTATGATATATAGTTATGAGAGGAGGGATATTCTTGCTACCAAAATTTTCTATTACCAACTCACTATCTATCTAATCACCATTGATCAACATTTTCTTTTGTCTTTTTTCAAAAACTTTTTAGGATTCTCTTTTTGATTAAATGGTGATTATATAGATAATAAGTTAGTTAGAAAAATTTGGTAATAACAATATCTTTCTCTACTTATGATATGAATTTTTTTTCATGTAAACTGACAACTTCTGAAAAGTACATAATTATAAAAAAAAATAAATTATTCAGCAAAATAAAAAGTAGATTTCCTATGATTAAATAAGTAAAAGCAGAAATGAAAATTCAATAAGACAAAAAAGAGAAACCTGGACGGTATGAGATTGAATACTGAGAACTCGACCGGTCTCAGAGGGAAGAGCAAGGGAAAGGATTGGAGGCGCCATATATGAACTCCTCGAATTTGTTGCCCTTAAAATTGAGATAAAGAAAAAAAAAAAAAAAAGGAAATACGTTGAAGACGATTAAAATTGGAGAGCGAATGCGCATAGAAAAAGACAGGAGTTGAGAAGAGGGAATCAGATTGAACGAAAATCATGGGATTTGGATGAAAGCATTTTACCGGAAAATGTGAGTGTGAGTATCTTGGGAAAATCTGAATGTGGATCGGTCTGTGAGCAGAGACCGTAATGGCATGGAAACAGTGCTTGCTTCCAGCTTCTTATTCTGCGTCTACATTCATTCAATTCATATTTTAATGAAATATCATTGATAATTGGTGAGGTTAATTATTTTTTAAATTATTAAAGTTTCAACGCTCTGATCACTGAGGAGGGAAAGAATTTTCGTTTCTTTAGTTTTATGGGTTATGACTTATGAGATAGATCCGATGGCTTGCACGCAACTGAGATAAGATAGTTTATTTTATTTTATTTTTTTAAAAAAATATATTTTATTAGATTTTTGTTGCATAAAATAATTATTTATGTAATTTAAAATAATAATTTCCTTTTTTAAAATGGTAAATGAAAGAATTGTTTATCTAAACAATATTATAAAATAATACTTTTTTAATATAGAATTATTTTTGCATGTGATAGTACAGTATGTTCAAGACGTTATTTCACTGGTGAGTCGTGACAGGTGCTTAACCTCCTTCTCATATAGAAAAGAAAATATTTAGGGAAAACTTCACTTTCACCCATTGTGGTTTGTGTGTGTATCATTTAGTATTCAGTGGTTCAAAAATTATCACTTACACCCAATGTGGTTTCATATTTGACCCCAAAATGATTAAAATATCCTTATAATATAAAATGTCAAAAATACCCATAATTTGGAAACTATTACTTAAAATCTCAAGCAGTGTTTATACTTTTGCTCAGAAACTAAAATTAAGGTGCAATGGGAACTGGTCGTGGATCCATCTAATGAAAATGCCTCAAGACTATTGTCGAGTAATGAACTATGTGAACTTATGCAGCAAAATCATTATCAGAAAAGAAAACCCACTTTTCATTCTGTACACAAAAAAAACCCAACATATGGTTTCCATATTGCAAATGCAACAAAATAAAATCAATACAAAAAAAATAACTCATGCGCTCTCATTACATACAGTGGAGATAAAAAATAAATTAAAAACAAATAATAGTCTAATAAGCATTAGAAAGACCAACATGTGCAAATCAAAAGTGATAAACTACAAACTAAAAAAAAAGACTTGACTTTCTAGACTTTCTTCAATGTCAGGCATAGGGTTTATGATTTCTGAATATATTTTTAAGTACATATTGTTAGAGAAGAATTGATCAACATAATCCTCCGGATCTTCTCTACAATATCTAATTGCTGATATTGCGTGCACACAAGGAATACCAGTTAACCCCCATAATCTGCATGAGCAACTCCTCGCCTCCAACTCAACCGTGACATTCTTCTCCTTACACTTTACTTCAAACTTTTTGCCACCTGCTGGTGTTGGGACACAGTCTCTTGAATTGGCCTCGATCCTTTCCAAGCATTTTTGTATGTTTGGAGTTATTTTATCAGCATATGCTTCCATACCAGTTCTCTTCATATATAATCGCTTCATCAATTTTGTCCGTATGCCTTCAATCAATGACATTATTGGAAGCTCCCTCTCTTGTAGTATATAGGCATTGAAACACTCACTGATATTGTTCACTAACACATCAGTCTTAGCTTTGAAACTAAAATGCGATTTAGTCTAAGAGCTAGGCTTGAGACGTTTTAAATATTGATAAGCTTTTCCATCTTCAGTTTTTTCTAACTTTTTCATAACCTTTTCAAATTGACAAATGGTAGTTGCAAGTGCTGCTTGCCAAAGCATATCCTGGTAATGCTTCCCTTTCCACTGCTTCTTGAAATTTTCATTCAAATGCTTCAAACAAAATCTATGTTTTGTGTATGGTAATAGATCTTCAAAGGTTTGGACCAATCCCTGCATTAATTATAAATAAAGCATAAAATTGCAATGCATTATATGTGATATTAATTAAAATAAAAGTGGATTTGCCTTTTGCATGTCTGAAATAAATGTGGTAGGATCTACCCCACACATGTCATTAAGAAGCTAGAACATAAACCATGTCCAACTATCTCTATTTTCTGCCTCTACAATAGCCATTGCAATAGGAAACATGCCATCATCTCTGTCCCTTCCAATTGCACTTAGTAAATGGCCTCCAAAGCGCGATTTCAAGAAGCATCCATCAAGACCAATGATAGGCCGACAACCTGTGATAAACCCAGCTTTACATGCATGGAAGCTAACATATATGCGCTGGAACCTAGGAGGAAGCTCCTTTATTATACCATTGTTCATTATTGGTGGTTGGGGCTCACACTTAAGCACAGTTGTACTGCCAGGATTTGTTTGTAAGATAAGCTCGCAATATGCTCGGATTAAGGAAAATTGCTTCGAATGGTCTCCAAGTATTGTCTTTATTGCAACTTTTTTAGCCCTATAAATTTTTTGTGTACTAACTTCAAAACCCGTGGTCCTCAAAAGTCTGCTTTGGATTCCTTTTATGCTCTCTTTTGGGTTAGCTCTGAAATCTTCTAAAAGCTTCTCTGCAAGATATGTTGAATTCATTTTAGAATTCCTAGAATTTCTAGGACATGAGTGCTCAGGCTTGAAAGTTTTAATCTGAAATGTCTGCTCCCCTAAAATTAATGATGCATGCACTCTAAATGGACACCGACTAGGTTGCTCCTTACATTTAACTGTGACTCTTTTTCTTTCATTATGCTCAAACTCATAGTCATATCCTTTTGAAATAGCCCATTCCCTCAAGGCTTTCCTAAATTCACCAGCATTTGCAAATTTCATCCCAAGTTCTATCTTAGAATCGCTGATATTAGTATTTGTCATGAAATCAAGGTATCCAGACCCATTTAGTTGTTCATCAAAATCACTTCCATCTAGTGATCGCAATTCATCAACATTAGGATCAAGTTCCATAAACTCCACCATATTCGTTTCACTTAATTCCCCCATATCCATTTCGCTTAGTGCCTCTCTCTCTTCTGACATCTCAAATGGCCTATCCATTAACAAAATAAGGATCAAAAGACTTAACAACTTAAGAAAAATGAAGAAAAATCCGCGAAGTCATCTATTCATGTCAAATGGCCTATCCACCTCAAATGCACAGATAAGTGACTCCAAGCACTACTTGCAGGTAGATAACAAATGAATGGCGAATTTTGTGAATGCAAAATTTATTGTTATTTTGATAATGACAAAGCATATGAGTAAGGCCAAGTCTAGGGACCATAGATTTATAGGACTTAGGCTTTCATAGCAAAAGCAATCTTAAAATACTGTCTTCTTGGTTGTGTGCTAGTATACTTGACAGAGAAGTGCCCATATTATCATTATCCATGTATTTAAATACATTAAAGCAATTTCACCAAAAAAAAAAATTTACATTAAAGCAAAGGTTTGCAAAAAGTTCTAAAAAAATCAGCAAATTCAATTCACCGCTTCCCCCGATCCTCTTCAAGTTTGAAAAACTTGTTAACATATTTGTAATCATAGACAATCATCAATCTTCAGACTAATTGTAGTAGAAATGAGATATCCAATCTATTTATAGTATATTATATTTCAATTAAAGTGACATTGAGAGACAAATACAGAAAAATAATAAAATAAATAAGAGGCAAACAAGACATCAAATAGAAGATTAACACTTTACGATGAGAAGACAAAACAAAAGTAACAAAATAAATATATTAAACAAAAAGAAAACCGCATATGGGTATGGATACCCAAAAGTGTACGACAAAGGTAGAAATCACGACTTCTTTTGTAGACTGTATTAGAATAGAGAATCCAAGCACCTCAAAGTGTATCAAAAGGAGAAAGCATCCTCTGTAAAATTAGAATAAAGAAAGGGTATTAGGATTTTAATTTTAATTAGGGATAATTTTAGTATTTTATTTTTAATTTAGTATTTTGTTTATTAGGGTAATGAGGATATTTTAGTCATTGAGGGGGTTAGATGATACATAGTGCAACCATAAGGGATATAAATGATAATTTTTAAACTACATGGTGCTAAATGATACACACACAAATCACAATGGGTGAAAGTAAAGTTTTCCCATATTATTAATTTTTAGTTTTAATTTTTTAATTATTTGATTCAAAACGACATAAATTATAACTGTTAGATTGACGGAAATCAACGATTAAGATTTGGTAGTAAGAAAAATATGTATTAAGTATAACATATCCCAAATAATTATGATTATGTCAACTACTATCGTTGTCTTCTAAAATCCAAAGCAAAATGTTTCTAGATTTGATAATCATTTGGGCTTATCAGAAAATTAACTTTTATCTCTTTTTTATTTCAGAAGTATTTTTTATAAAAGTTAAAGCTATTTATATTTTTATAAAAATATTTAATTTTTTAAATAATATTTGACTTTTGACTTCTATTTTTCCTAGAAGTTAAAATTTTTAACTTATGAAAAAAATAAGTTTTTAGTTTTTTTTTGACTTCTACTTTTGTAGAAACAGACATCCAAACAAACTCTAAAAATGAGAAGTGTTTTTTTTTTTTAAAAAAAAACAATTTTTGAAGAAAAAAAAAACATCATGATAATAACTTCTCCTATTATATGAGAAGTTATTTCTTTTTGAGTAGACACAATTTTATATGCGGGACCCCTATCTTAAATAAAAAATAAATAAAAAAGAGATGTTTTCATGAGTCAACAACAGGACGGGAAATATGCTATTTCCCTTGAGACAAGTTATTATTCTTACAAATTTTATTTTATGCGAGTAATATTAATTAATTAATTTTTATTTTAAAATTAATCAGATTAATAAATATTTTAATATTATTATTGTAACTAACTTATTGTGATCACATTATTATTGTGTCTAGTTGGGCACAACAGTCTAGGTTTTAGTGTGATCTAATTTTTCATGATGGGTAGATCCAGTGGACACAGACTCTCCTCTGGGTAATTAGCTAGGTCTCCTCTCTTGCCTATTTATATTGGAGTAGGTTCCCTTATTTCCAACAGTTCTTCTCCTACTTTGTGATGGCCCAATAAAAAACACATAATTACAACTCTGATTTATTACCGTTTGGTATTTTATAATTGGGTTTGTTTTTTCTAAAGTTACTTTAGAAAAAGTTATCTAATGTTCGCCAAAACGACGTCGTTTTGGGGCAGAAATCATGGTGTTTTTGTAATTTTAATTTATTCCAGGGTTATAATAGTCTTTATTATTCTAATCTTTTTATTTTTCAACTTCAAAACGACGTCGTCTCAATGAACTTTAGACAAAGTTATCTAAAGTAACTTTAGATACTTTTTTCCCTTTATAATTATGTGCATGATTTATTATTTTAGTTTTAACATTTGTTACCAGAGCGCCACACACACACACACACATATATATATATATAGTATAGTTTGTAAGAGTTTGTAAACAGAAAATTTTGTAAATATAATCTGCCCCAAATATATATACATATATATATATGGGACAGGATCCTTTGATACCGGTGTCAAATTTTGAAATTTGACACCAAATCTCAATCGTTGATTTCCGTCAATCAATGATTATAAATTATTGGAATTAATAATTAACTAAAAGTGTAATTTTCAATAAATGATAACCGTTGATTGACGGAAATCAACGGTTAGGACTTGGTGTCAAATTTTAAAATTTGACACCAATGTCAATGGATCCTATCCATATATATATATATATATATATATATATATATATATATATATATATATATATATATATATATATATAGGGGTAAACATTTCTCAAGCAGCTTGAGATAAGTTTATCTCAAACTAACCCCAAAACTACGTCGTTTTGATTAATAAAGGGTGTTTATGTAATTTTAGGTGAATTAACGAAGGGTGTTTCAGTAAAATGTATATGATATAAAAATAAATAAAATTACAATAACACCCTTCATTAATTCACCTAGAATCACATAAATACCCTTTATTTATCAAAACGACGTAGTTTGGGGCTTGGAGATAAACTTATCTCAAACTGCTTGATATATATATATATATATATGTGTGTGTTGAATTGAGAATCTAGTATTTTGTTTTACCTTAATTAAAAATATTATTTGTTTGGTTGAATTGAGAATCTAGTATTTTGTTTTACCTTAATTAAAAGGGCATTTTTTGGTATTCGATTTTCACGCACAATCTTATATGTCTTCTGGATCATCGTTACAAGTGCACTTCTATGCTGTGGGGGAGAGACAAGTTCTATCAGTTTCTTACACGATTCAGATGTGAAATTCAATGTTACATTTTCTTTTGTTATGTGGTTTGGTGTTATCCTTGAGTGAGCATTTATTTAATTTAACGTAACCTGCTAATCACATTTCTAGTATGCCTGTTAAAGTGGATACAACAAGAAGTATCACCACAGGCATATTCAGCATAGCGATAATATGAAAATTGAAAAAGTATGTTTTGTTGCATTTATGTGGTGCCCCTGTCCAAGAAAGCACCGACATTCGGACACGTGTCCGACACGGACACGTTCCGACACGCTCGGACACGCGTCTGACATGTGGTTAATATATGGGGACACGCGGTCAACTTTCCAACACGTTCCGACACGTTTTTTCGACACACAGTCAACTTTTTAGGACACGTGGCGTGGTCAACTCTAGGACATGCTGGGACACGTTTTTTTTTTTTAAATCTTAAATTTGTTTATTTTTTTATAAACAATCTTAATTTTATTTTGTTAAGTAAATATAAAAGAAATAATTTATAAATTGATTTTTTTCTGTTATGAGATTTGACATGAAAAATTAACAAAGTACGAAAAATTACTTATATTTATATTTATGTTATGAAATTTAAATATTTGATTGATTATATGACTTATTATGAACTCTTATATATATATTAAATATAAATTATATTATATATATTAAAAAATTTATTTAATATCAAAACGTGTCCCAACGTATCAAAATATGACATTTTTTAGAATTAACGTATCGGCGTGTCGTGTCGTGTCCCGTATCCGTGCATTATAGCCCCTGCCTACTTGTTAAGAAACTATGCGTTATTTTAATCGGCATTTAACAACTGTTGCTGCCAAGCTGATATCTAATTTTCTAGCTATTGAGATGCCTCCCTTAGGTCTTGATTGCATTTTTATTAGGTTTTCTTTTACTCTGCACATCCACTATTGAAAGTCACTGTGGTGCATTCTTTCATTTTACTATTCAAGTTAATGTTTCAATAATTGAAAGTGTTACTTCGTGAAACGTGAATACTGAATACTAGGGATTTGCTTTTACTGTTGATTCACATTTATTTTGTGTTTAGGCTAAAAAAATAAATTTGATACAAAGTTACTTGAACGTTTGCTATTACTGTTCAATTTTTTTTATAAGTTCCAATTTTCAAGGCACAATTACTGGTTGTTTGTTTGTTATATCAACAAGATACAAGTTATATTAACTAAGAGTTTATCATCAATCATTTAATATGACCATAAAAAATTTCCTACATACATAACATTTTGTGATTTTCAGCAAAAAAAACTCTGGCATACAAAACGAAACCTATAACATAACATAATCATTTTTTCCTACAACATAACTCTTATAAAATCGATTAAACTAAAATATATAATTGCAATCGTCGTTTTGAATATATATATATATATATATATATATATATATATATATATATATATATGTGGGTTTATCATCTATCATTTAACGTGATCACAAAAAATTTCCTACACACAACATTGTGTGGGGCCCGCAGCAAAAAAAAAAAACTCTGGCACGCAAAATGAATCTCTATAACATAACACAATCATTTTTCCTACAACATAACTCTTATAAAACCCTATATATATATATATATATATATATATATATGTGTGTGTGAATTTGAATCTCTTGTTTCAATGCAAAACTTTTAAGATTCCCGGGTACACAACAATTAGTGGGCTCCATAAAAATTTTTTCTTCAAAATAAATATAAATAAAACACACAGTTCAATGAGTGGGTGTAAAACCCATATATATATTAGGATATACTGTTTGAATATATATTTTAGGGATATATCTAAATTTTCCCGTGATATAGATTTTTACTGTTTGTGAATTTTATTTTTAAAAAAAAAAAAAAATCTTAACTTTTGCTTCCACTTAATACGTTTGCAGTTAGGTTGTCTTTTAGTTGCACGGATTTTAAGGGTGACAATTATAAATTTATTATTATTTTGTTATTAATTTTTTAAAAGATACAAGTGGTTCCGGTAAAGGTAGTAAAGTGGGCGGCCCGCCCCACCTCACCATCAACACATCAAAAAATGAGTTAAGATTATGACAATTACTGAGGAAAACACATAGTATTTTATTAAGGCTGATAATAGCCCGTTTTGCCGGCTATAGGTCCCGGTTATGTGCATGGAGATTATGACAATTAAGGCAAACAATAATATTTTATTAAGGCTAATAATATAGAATCGGAACAATTATGAAGATTTTATTTAAAAAGATTTTGTTAAGAAGAAAATAAATTTTTCCGTCACATTTTAAATATGTTGTTCTGATTATTATATTATTATGTAGTATATCTATGCTGCATTTTTTTTATTACACACCATGAGTCTATTGTTATGATTTTATATTATATTGTTAAAATTGCATTTTAGCACATCCTATTGTTATGATTTTATATTATATTTTTAAATTGTTTAGCACTATTTTGATACACAATTTTAATAATTGTGGTTGAGAATGAGTGTAATTCTTCTTAATTGACAAATGCAATGATTTTTAGAAACACATGTTGGAAAAGTGTTTCATGTTGTTTGAGCACGTTTCGTTCATGAGTTATTATTCTTGTTTAATAATTATTATATGTTAATTACCTGCCCAAAGAGGATTTTTAATATATAAAATTAATTTACATGAAAATAAATATTATTGATGCGAATATGCAATTGATAATTATACATCCGCCCAGATGGAATAAAGTTTTTGAAAATTACATATGATGCCTTTATGTTAGAATTAAGGAGATATATAATTTATATGCCCAAAGGAGATAGATTTTAGATAATTATATATAATTCTCTTGTTGTTAAATCTTCATGTGATGAAAAAATATTATATATTATATATTCTGCCTAAAGGGGAGTATTTTAATTATTTTTGTTATTGCTCATGACTAATTTATTACATTGTGTGTAACTTTGATGTCAACAATAGATGGATTATTGATAATTATATATCATTCTCGTTATTGTCCTTAACTTAATGTTATGAGAATGGTGTATTATATACTTTAACCAAAAATGGAGATTATAATATGCCAATTATTTATTGTTGCTAATAATTAATTTTATTATATTACATGTGACAAATATGTGTGGTTTTATATTGAAGTTATTATGGGACATGTGTACTTATTAATTTTTTTTTTGATAGACACATGTGTACTTAATTTACTATTTGAATATAAACTGATTTTGGAAGAGATTTTTTTATCACCCTTTAGAATGATTTTGACACACATTTCCTATTTATTTTGTATATTCTTCTGGTGATAAAAATTAACTTGTGTTAAATTCAATCAGTTATGAATTTTTTTATTTTTGGATATATTTTAGTGCATAATGTATTGAAAAATTAGCTCTCATTTGATATTGTTGTATGATTTTGTACTCTCAGCCTATGTTGCATGCTGTAATATTTTGTTTATTTGATTGTGTGCTTCCGCTTGAACTGTTTAAATGCAAAAAATAAATAAATTGAAGAATGCTTCTAGTTATTTCATGTAATTTCTTGTCCAAAGGGGTTATTGTGTGTTTTAATTGGAAGCTTAACTGTAATAAAATTATTGGAGGTGCATTGGTGTAGGTGATCTATCTGCCCAAAGGGGACAGATCTCTGACGCCAGTGTATGCTCATTAATTGATTCATCTACATGAAAGTAAGTGGGAGTAGATGTATTTCTTAATACTTTATGTAGATGACATTTTATTTTTCAATAAGATAATGATTTACTGAATAGAACAAGAGTCTTTTATCTAAAAGCTTTGATAAAAAGACCTCAAAATAGCTTCCTTCGTGTATAGAACATGAGTTTAAATTCTTTTGATTTTATTAATTTGAATATTCAAGACTTGCTTTTGAATATTTTAGATTCTTTTTATTCCTTTGGTTAGTGGGAGTCATATTCAGTTTGTTTGTTTTTTGGTCACTTTTCTATGCAAATTGATAATTATTTTGTGATATTTTTTTTTTGAATTTTCGTAATTGATGATCATCATTATTATTATTTCTCATGTCGACTGAGAAATATATGTATGGAATAATATCTTTAAGCATGTTGTGAGATTAGAGGTGGTTAGATGTCACAAATTTTGAGATCTCATGTTGTATTGTGATATAATGGTTTATCCAATCTCATCAATTTCATGTCGTTTTAAATAGTGTTAATTCAATTTCATGTTGTTTAGAAATTGTGGTAATGCAATTTCATGTTATTGAGAAGTTGCATTACAGAGTGTAATTTCATGTTGCTTGGAAATTGCACTAATGTAATTTCATGTTGTTGAGAAATTACATTGAGGACCGATAAGAATTAGTGTGTCTCGTTGTTGATCATTGGCACTAATTGTTACTACATTACTAGGCCTTGATTCATGAAGATGTAATACTCATTGTATGTGAGTATGGAAGGTCATATGCCAAGATATTTTCAGTATATTGATCGCCATATTCTCATAATGATGTCATGTTGGATTGAATTGTGTTGAGATGCTGGAATTGGAATATTGTTTTTCAAAATTGTGGCCACATAAAATTATTTTTTAGTTATTAATCCGATAGTCATTTTCGAAATAAAATGATTCTCAAAATAATAAATTAATTAATATAGCCCAAGTGGGAGAATGTTAGAAATTTTATTTTATGTGGGCAATATTAATTAATTAGTTTTGTATTTCAAAATTAATCGGGTTAATGGATATTTCAATATTATTATCGTAACTAACCCATTGTGATCACATTGAATTGAGTTTATGACATCTGTTGTTATTGGGTCTAGTTGGGCGCAGCAATGCAGGCTTTAGTGTGACCCTGATATTTTCCATTATGGCCGGACCCAATGGACACAAACTCTTCTCTGGGTTATTAGGTAGGTCCCCCTCTCTAGCCTATTTATATTGGAGTTAAACTCCATAAACCATTTTCACCAAAAAAAAAAAAACTCCATAAACCATCATCATACTTCCATTGCTGAAGGCTGCCAATTTCTGAATAGGTGATAGAGAGGAAGAGTCCAGCATCTTATTTTCCTCAGTTCTTTTTCGATTTTGTGATGGCCCAACAAGATACATATAATTACAACTCTGATTTATTGTGATTTGATATTTTCTAATCATGTGTATGATTTATTATTTTAGTTTTAACAATTATTGGTTTGTTTTACAACGGGGTTCATATGTTCCTTCCTCTAATTCTTTGCCCCGTTCAAGAAGCATCCAAAAATGTTAACCTTGACTGGTTGGGATTTGACAGAGGTTAGTGTAATGGCCAATTGACGTTTATGTCCTCATCATATGAATTATATTTTGGGACAGGATTTCTTTACAAATTTTTTAGGAATTTTTTTACAAATTACACTATTTTCTCAATTATATTCAAGAGAATATAGTGTAGTTTGTAAGAGTTTCTAAACAAAAAAGTTTGTAAATATAACTTGCCTCTTATATTTTATCTCAAACTGTGTTCTAAATTTCACCTACTCTGATAATGTCTTTTTTTTTTTTTTGTAAAAACTCTGATAATGTCTTAATTAATTGCTGGCTTTGACATGTTCTATCGAGTTGCAACCTTAAAATAGTCGATTTGAGCAAACTAAATTGAGCCGGCAGTGGAGGAAAACATCTTCAGTATTAATGTCGTACGGAGCACGGGGTACGACAATAATTCAAAATGAAATTATACATTATGTATTTTAATAAATACATAAATTTAATATATTATAATTTTTTTTTCTCTTTTTAAAATATATGTTAGCTGATTTGTTCTGCTACTATTAGTTGAATATACATACGAAAGTAGTATATTAGATTTTTCAGTGGAGATAGTTTTCCTTGAATAAAACACTAAGCTAATGCAACGCTTTCATGTTTCACCTTAATTACCTGGAAACGACCTTTGTTGTATTTGCGAATATTTGTGTTGTTGACCTAGGAAAAAATATTATGATTCACCTTCTCTCTCCCCAACTTTTTTTAAACAAATTAATGGCGTCCAATGTTACATAAGAATATTGTAAAGACTTTATTCTTCATAATTAATAATAATTTAAATCTTTTTCCTATTTTTAAGGTACAACTTTGCCCACTTACTTTGTTTTTTTTTTATGCTTGCCAGAATCTAAGATATATTATCCATTTAATTTTTTTTAAAATTATTTATTAACCTAATACGAGTGAAACACATATAAAGAATACATGTGTTAAAGAATCACATCATTTCATGCATGACTTGTGCAAAAGTCAATATACACCTCCTACGTGTCGCGCTCTATAAGTTGCGTATGAGATGCGTGTGTGACTTAAGCTCATAATGTCAGGATACGAGTCTTGCATATCACTAATTTTTACACAAGTCGTGTATAAAGTCGTATATATACTTGAAAGGAATCATGATGAAAGCATTAAATTAAACATAACCATACACATTTCGTTGTTGTACGTAAAGCGGATTCAGAAATGATTTTACCACATATATATATATATATATATATATATATATATATATATATATATATATATATATATATATACCTTGGGATGCACCACCCCAAAAGCTTTGTAAAGAACCTTGGGATGCACCACCCCAAAAGCTAGCTCAAAGGGTGGGAGTGCCCAAGGTCTTATAAACTTCACATTAGTTGTTCAACCAACCAAGGATCAACACGCCCCCTCACACGAAGTCCATTGGGCTTAAAGAGTGGGGGAGTCTACTTGTGCTAAGAAGTTCCACAAGAGAAAGTGGGGGACGGCGAGGCTCTGATATCATGTAAAGAACATGTAAAGAACCTTGTGATACACCACCTCAAAAGCTAGCTCAAAGGGTGGGAGTGCCCAAGGTCTTATAAACTCCACATTAGTTGTTCAACCAATCAATGTGGGACTGCATATCTCAACAATATTCTTACACCGGTGTAAGAGTTAGAAGTCTTACACCCAATCTTGATCATTGATCCACTTGTATCCAATGACTCATATTACTAAAAAATTAGAGCCCTTAGATATAAGTGAGATCAATGGACAAGATTGAGAGTGTAACTTACACTGGTGTAAAATGATCCTTACATATATATATATATATATATATATATATATATATATATATATATATATATATACGAGGAAGGATATTCTTACTACCAAAATTTTTTACTACTAACTTACTACCTATCTAATCATCATTGAATCAAAGAGAGAATGTTAAAAAGTTTTTGAAAAAAAGATAAAATGTTGATCTAATGGTGATTATATTGGTAGTGAGTTGGTAGTAGAAGATTTTGGTAGTAAGAATATCTCTCCTTTATATATATATATATATGACAAGTATTTGATTGTTACACGTGCGTCCGTAGCAATTCGTAAGCCGTGATTCATGTGATTCTCATTAAATTCAACATTGTCATGGGTGCCTATGACTCTTCCCAGCATATCCACATTAATGTCCACAATTGATTGTTGCTGTTTAGGTTTAAAGAAAGCAAAGACTGTTAGATGTTGTTATAGTGTATCTGACCAACCAGTCCAAATGTAAGTGGTTCATTAACTCACACTACATGCTTTTCAAGATTGTGCTACAGACCGAAGATGCCTTGGTCCTTGAAGAGAAAAATAGATCACCGACTTTGAATTGTGAAACGAAAAGTAAATTGAATAAGGAGTTATTTACTGACTTATATTGTTTTGTAAATTCATTTTCCATACTGTTATCACTGGCTTGTAAAGTCTAGATAGACTTTTGGTTTTATAATTCTTAAACGAAATGCATGGTCAAAAAACAAAAATGTCGGCTAAATGCTTAGGTTTTATAAAGGACTCATGAGAGAGTGGAACTTTTGGCCATTATCTCCCTCCACTCTATCTTCCCATCTTGTGTTGAACATCCATCTCCTTGCTACTCAAAGATTATAATTAATAAAAATAATTATAAGTTGATAACTCTTGGACAAATTAAAATTAGTAATCAGTTCACAAAAAGTTGTTTTTATGTAGCTTTACTGTATGTTTAAGTGCCATGGCCCATTGCAAAGTTTTGGCAAAAAGAAATGTCAAACGTTCTATTTCAAAATTTATCCTTCGTTCGGTTGGTAATTAACTTGGTTTGGGCTTAATTGAACGTCTTACTTTGGGGATATAGGCCTCAATTGAAACATTTTAACTTTGTGAATATAGGCGCCCATTCCATCTTTTATATTATATTTAGATGAGTTTAAAGTGATTGTTTTTTAAGAATTTTCACGTAACATTCGGTATGTCACCTTTGAGCAGTCCGTGAGATTTTGGGTATTTAAACTTTGGGTTTTATAATTCTCATGATGAATGAGAATTGAAATCTCATGTTGTAGAGATAAAAAGCATGTGGGACTCATGTGTTAGAAAAAAATTATATGTGAGACCTATATCAGCACGAAAATCGAAGGGTGTGTAGGAAAAATTTAATTCTCATGTTGAATGAGAATTATAAAACCCTTAAACTTTTCGTATTTTTTTTTAAATTGTTCCAAGAGTATCCCAAGTCGAAAGCCAAAGACTAATCCCCTCGAGGTGGAGAGATCATGTGATCGTGAGTACGGTCATTCCCAACAAAATCTTTTCTATACACACGGCCAGAAATTGAACCCCTGTCAACGAGAAGAGTTTCAGTGGTCCTGGATCACCATTTACTCAATGGTCCGGACCAATCAAAATCATACAACTAATGAAGAAGGAGGAGAGAGAAGAAATTAAAAATAACATTTTCTCCAAGTGTTATCTTTTGAATAAAAGGATCACATGGATCCCGGAGCATCAAAACAAATTTCCCTGTTAACATGCTCAGAGGACTCAGCTATCTATCAACTGAGTTGAGCTTTGTTGGTAAACTTTTCGTATTTAGCATAGTTCTATCCAAGATAATCACTAATTGTATGCGTTTTTCTTGATGTGTTTTGGTTAAAGCGGTGCAAAATAATGGAATCGAATCAAATTATATTTTCTTTTTGAAAAAAATTTAAAAATTGATTTGATTTTATACATCAGTTCAAAAAATTGAACCGAGCCAAAAGAATCAGTTTCAAAAACCAATTGAAACCGGTTTGAAACCAATACAGAACTATTTATATATCCGAACTGATTTTGAATCGGTTCATAATTGGTTATAAATCAAGAACTGATTTTAAAATATGAATCAATTCTGAATTATTTCCAAATTGGTTAAAACAAATAAAACCGGTTCAGTTAAATAAAATAACTCAATTCAAGGTTCAAACCTATTCGGTTCTGTTCAGGAAAAATAAATGCATACCCTTAGTTTTGGTGGATATATAAGGGTGATGAGATGCATATCTAGAAGCTTTGAGGTTGTGCATTAAATAGAAGAAAGATGCATGTGCAAGTGCTTGACTCATGTACTTAAATTAAGAAGAGGTGTGTTGTTGACTTGTTGCTGGTGAACCTAATAGAGGACATGAGTACGGGCTGTTTAAAGGAATTTTGCAGGGGAAGTTTTATTCTAATATAGAGTCGTACACAATCAGAACAACCGACTTCAATGTGAGATGATGGGACATGCTTATAATAGGGCTCTTTCACTTATTTGGAATTTTTACCCATTTAATTTATCAATTTGGTATTTGATTTAAAGTATTTACGAATGAGGGTTATTTAGTGACGCGGCGAGGGAGACCAGCGTCACTGAGTGCCGCTACCCTCCCCCTACATCACTCATATTCTTTTATTTATTTTATTTTTATATTTTTAAATTGAGTGCCGCCCCCTCACTTGGGGCACTCACAGGGGGCACTCACAGGATTGTGCCAAGTGACACAATCTCATTATTCGCGTTACCGTAAAATTTCGGAAGACCATAACTTTTGACTTGGGTATCCAAATCAGATGATTTTTTTTATTTCACATAACTTTTCGAAATTTACGCAATGACACCAAATTCGACATATTTTATCTCTCACAAACATAGTACAAATTTGTAAAAAAGCGAAACTATTGTTGCAAATTTGAACTATGATAATGGAAGATAAAATATGTCAAATGAGGTGTTATTGCGTAGATCTCGAAAAGTTACGTGAAATAAAAAAAATCTGATTTGGATACCCAAGTCAAAAGTTATGGCCTTCTGAAATTTTATGGTAACGCAAATAACGAGATTGTGCCACTAGACATATCATATGAGTGCCCCAGGGGAGGGGGCGACACTCAATTAAAAAAAACAAAAAAATGTGAGTGACGCATGGGAGGATAGCGCCACTCAGTGATGCTGGGTCCCCCTCACGTCACTAAATAACACCATTCGTAAATACTTTAAATCAAATACCAAATTGATAAATTAAAATATTAACAAACATCGATCGGTGAAATAGCCCTTATAATAGTCTACTATAGCGACTGAGATATGAAAAGGAAAAAGTGCGTGTCATTTTTAAGAATGTAAAGTTGTGTCATTTTAAGTGAAAGAAAGAGATAAGTTATGAAGGAGAGAGAGTGGACAAAAAAATTAAAGAAGTGGGTCCCACGTCTTTGTGAGAGTGCAATGACATAAATTATGTAATTTAAAAGTACAAAAAATTTTCTCATATTAAAGATGCTTTGTGAATTGGTTACTTATCCATGTTAATCATACTTAAATATAGGAATATAAAATATTTAGAAATCATATTATATATGCGGATCAATTTACTGTTTATTTTAAGGGAAGAGATATTGTAACAACCAATTAGGATTACTATCAATCAATTTCACCATTAGATCGATTATGTTTCACCATTAGTGTCGATTATGTTGTAACAACCAATTAGTGTTATTACCAATCAATTTCACCAGTAGATCGATTATGTGGATTCAATGGTTATATTTATTTTCATCTTTATATGGTTATGATTTCTCATATTTAATACTTTATATTTATTTCTATCTTTGTATGATTATAATTTCTCATATTTAATGCTTTCACTTTAAATATGATAAATGATAATCATACAAACATGGAAAAAAATATAACTATTGAATCAACATAATCAATCTAACGGTAAAATTGATTGGTAGACATTGGTAATAACACTGCTTGATTATTACAATATTCTATCCCTTATCTTAAACTGTAAAGAGTCCTTATAGTTATTTTTTTCGTTTTTTACATAAAATATTGAAAATAAATATAAAGTAAAAATAGTTTAGAACGTTAGATTTGGACTCCACCAAACCTAAACTTGAAAAAGAGTAGCTAATCCGCGTTTCATATATAAGTACCAATATGAAGCTTCTCCCATCACTGATCAGTCCCAACTGCCAGTCCTTTCCTTCATCTGCAACATTGACTTTGTTTTCTAAATGATGGGTACCTATGCGTACGAGGATGAAAACTGCGAAGCGTGATCCGATAGGGATTCTGGAAATTCCTGCTGCTTTCGTTTCTTTGGATAAAGTTGTTTCATATGATTATGAACCGAAATGCATGGTTGTTTCTCATATTATCTTTTCGTTAAGGTGAGAAAAAAGAAACATATTTACACTGAAGAGAGTAATTCATTATGATCTACTCTGATATCACATCTCCATTTAATTAAATTTGGTTCTGTTCAGTTTCTTTTAATAAAAATAAATCTGTATATATAGTTTGGTTGTTGATTTTTATTTAAGAAGTCGAAGAAAACTAAATTAAATTTACATTGTGTTTTATGTGTGTACCAATATATATATATATATATATATATATATATATATATATATATACACACACATATATATATATATATATATATAATACACCGGTATAAAATAATCTGACAACGCTTTACGTACATCAACGATCGATAGGTGTATGGTTATGATTCCTCACATTTAATGCTTTCATTATTTGTATGGTTATGATTCTCCGCATTTAATGCTTTCAAGTATATATATATGACAAGTATTTGATTGCTGCAGATACATCAGCTGCAGAAATGTAAATCCCTATATATATATATATGTAAAATTATTGCTGCAGTCGCTTTACATATAACAATGACAGGTGTATGGTTATAATTTCTCACATTTAATGATTTCATCTTTTGTATGGTTATGATTCCCCATATTGAATGCTTCCACGTATATATATAGCAAGTATTTGACTGCAGCGCATGCAGAATAAGGTTATCTATAGCTACCCCACAAATTACGTCGTTTTGATTAATGAAGTGTGTTTATGTAATTTTAGGTGAATTAATTAAGGGTGTTTCCCTAATTTTGTTTATTTTTTATCATATGCACTTTACTAAAATGCCCTTAATTAATTCACCTAAAATTACAAAAACACCATTCATTAATCAAAATGATGTAATTTTTGGGGTAGCTGTAGATAACCTTATCTAAAGTGGCTGTAGAAATACTTTTTCCTATATATATATATATATATGTATATGTATATGTATATGTATATGTGTGTGTGTGTCAAGGCCTCAAGGGTTATATTTACAAAATTTTTGTTTACAAACTCTTATAAATTACTCTATGTATTGCTGCAGAAGTACACACACATGTATATGCTTCTGGTTCTGTCGGTGCTTGAAACAATTGTCTTGTGATTTGCAAAAATTTATAAACAGGTCTTTCCCATATATATATATATGGATTTATCATCTATCATTTAACATAATCACAAAAATTTTCTTAACACAACATTTTGTGTCACACACGTACAGAAAAAAAAAAAACTCCGGCACGTAAAACAAGTCACACACTCTATAACATAACAATCACTTTTCTTACAACATATATAACTCTTATAAAATCATATATATATATATATATATATATATATATATATATATATATATATATATATATATATATATGGGAATACCCCTTCAATATATATATATATATATATAATATATATATATACACACACACATATAGGTGAAAGACCCGTTTACAAAAAAAAACTTATAAATTTTTTCAAATTATACTCATTAATTAATTATTAATTCCAATAAATGATAAACGTTGATTGGCGGAAATCAATTGAGATTCCAAGAGTAGATAGTATAATTTGTAAATATGCCCTATATATATATATATATATATATATATATATATATATATATATATATATATATATATATATATATATATATATAATGGTCAACGCATAAGACCTGTCATCATTGAATTTCTAGGTTTAAATTTTGAAGAAGATACTAGTTAGGAGAATAATAGTTTTTATACACCTTTACTGCGCACCAAGCACGAGGTAACAAATCAAGAGTTTATATGTGTGATGAAACTCTATGAAATTATACAAATTTCAGATAATATATGTAAAAATGTGTATATACCTAACATTATTATTGTTCAAAGAGATTCTAAATTAATAATACTTAAAAATTCAATGCCAAAATGAATCTTGAAATTGAATCAGCGAATCAGTTGACTCAAATGTACACACCATCTCTGAAACTTATCCATGACAACCACCAATTAATAACCATTTCTAATGAGCCATTGAAAATGACATTTACTTAACAGTAAGCAATATAGAGCAACAAATTAAGTACCATATATCGTATCATCAAAATCATATCTATACAACTGAATATGTGACCCACCTACACAGCCAAAACCACCGGTCCAAGTCAACCCATATCCCCCAACTCCATCTCCATCGTTCCTAACATTAAGCATATATATCTACCCCAGTTTGTGCCCTTTCCCTAGGGCTTCCCCACATACACACTCTCTCTCTCTCCCTTCTACCTTCATTGTTATTAGTGTTTTGGGTACCACACAAAGTCCACAATAACATCCACACTTGGTGGGGAACATAGAGAGCCAAATAACGATGAGAAAACCTTGTTGTGACAAAGAAGACACTAACAAAGGTGCTTGGACCAAGCAAGAAGACCAAAAGCTTATTGATTACATCCGAACTCATGGCGAAGGAAGTTGGCGTTCCCTTCCCAAGGCTGCAGGTTAGTTTTTTTTTTTTTTTAGAAATATTAATAATATAATCCAATAATATGCTCACGTACAAATTCAATAAATAAAAATATCGTTATTTGGGTCCATACGAAATAGAGCCAATAACTTGCATTATCTTTAGGGTTTTTCCTAAATCGGAGGTAATATTATTGAGCACTTCAAATCTAATGTCTCTTACTTAATTAGTTGTGGAATAATCAAGCAACTCTAAATCCTTTTATCTGAAATCCACAATTCATTTTTCTTTATTAATTCCACCATTAATTCCTCATTATCTACACACCCAAAACTTACAAATTTAACATAAGGTTATAATTATCAGGGTTGCATCGTTGTGGCAAAAGCTGTAGGTTGAGATGGATAAATTATTTACGACCAGACATTAAACGTGGCAATTTTGCCCAAGATGAAGAAGACCTCATCATCAAACTCCATGCCCTCCTTGGCAATCGGTAATTTAATTTTCCTCTCTCTTAATTTATTATATATCTAGTTAATTATGGAAACTTATATTTCAAAGTTCTTTATAATCTAAATTATTTAAAATTACCAAACGGTGGTAGCTCAGTTGACGCATGAGAGCTAAGCAGGTGGGGATGAGAGCATGTGTTCGAATCTTCCCAGTATCACCTTTGGGAAATATAAAACCCTTATTATATATATAGTTATACATGGAAACTTTTATTTCAAAGTTCTTTATAATCTTAATTATTTAAAATTTAAAGGTTAATCTTGTACGAAAAAATAAAATAAAAAAATTTAAAGGTTAATCCTTATTTATTGATTTAAAAGGCAATATCAATTTTGAGGATTCTTTTTCCCACTTTGTATGTCCAAATTATATTACTTTTTTTTTTCTCTTTCTCTTTCTCCCAAAATAAAAGGGGTAATGAATTGAATTTGATATAGTTGGGATATTATATTGGTGTTAGGTGGTCACTCATAGCTGGAAGATTGCCAGGAAGAACAGATAACGAAGTGAAGAACTATTGGAATTCTCACATACGCAGAAAGTTAATAAAGATGGGAATTGATCCAAATAATCATAAGCTACACCGAAGCTTCCCTGTTCGACATGCTCACAATGTTTCTGCTACCAGTGCACCATCATCTGGGTCATTGAACAAAGAGCATAGAGTCCCTTTAATCAAATCCTATGGTTCAGACACAATGAGTTTTTCTCATGTAGAAGAAACAGCAGTGGTTAATTCTTCTTCATCCCACTTAAATCTTGACCTAACCATTGCTTTCCCTTCGCCTAGACTTGTTCCAGCTGTGGAAGACAAACCTAAACCTATTTCTGAATTCTCTAACACAAGAAAAATCGATGATGATTCCGCTCCTACCCTTCTTCTGTTTCGATAATTGATTATTGATTATATTGAGGTGTATATCTATGTCAAAATATATATCTATAGAGTCAAAAACATGGCAAGATGCATATTATCCATTGATTATAATAATATGTAAGTGAGGTTAATTGATTCAGCAGAAGAGCACGACCTTGCAGTATATCATACAAGGATTTCTCGTATGTATACAAGCTGTGGTTGATATTTGTTGAGAATTGGAATTTGAACTTTGAAACACTTAATGTATTTCCCTTTAAAGTGATACAGCAAATAAATTTTGAATTAAGTACGACTCAACCTAAGTTCATCAAGAAACGTTGGAATTAGTTGTTGCAATTTCCAATCAATTTAGCAGTCAATCCGATTTATAATATATATATATATATATATATATATATATATATATATATATATATATATATATATATATATATATATATTACAAATTTTTGGAATTTTTTTACAAATTACACTATATTCTTCCGGGAGAACATAATAAATTTGCAAAAATTTGTATTCTTCCGGGAAAATATATATATATATATATAGTTTATATAGAGTTTGTAAATATAACCTGCCCCTATATATATATATATATATATATATATATATATATATATATATATATATATATATATATATATATATATATATATATATTGAAAATTAAAAATAATGAGTTTAATTAGTGGTCTCAACTTTGAAGTTTGAGTATGCAGTAGCGTTATAAATTTGAAAGAGAAAATTTTAGTGCCTTGTAAATCATGTTCAACTTGAATCCAAATTAATTGGAGTCCATTGATCACGATCGTAATACAAGCGATTCATAAGAAATAGAAAGAAAAAAAAAATTATATATATATATATATATATATGACCAGAAAAATTTTCCTACACTCACAATATTTTGTGGGGCTCGCAGCAAAAAAAAACTCTGGCATGCAAAATGAATCTCTGTAACATTACATAATCACTTTTCCTACAACATAACTCTTATAAAAAAATAACGTTGTTGCATGTATATAAACTGACTGATATTTCGCTTACCAAAAAACAAAAAAAAAAAAAAACTGACTGATATTTCTGTTAAATAGATTCTACTTTTAAACTTGCATGAAACATTTACAACTTTTCTCTTTGATACACTTTGTAATCACAAAAGGTACTACGAATATGTTTTGGAGGAAGGATTTTTTTATTATTAAATGTTTTTATTACTAATCTATTATCATTCTAATTACTGTTGAATCCTACATTTTAGCCAAAAAAAATTATGAGAAAAAAAATAGCTTTTAATGTAATCCTGGAGTATATATATAATATATCAGAGTGGTAGTAGAAATATTAGGTATTAAGAACATGGAAAATGTGTTTCTCATGATGCATGAGATAATTTGTCTTATGCAACATGTAAGAACCCACACCGCTAATTAAGGTAATTAGTGAATTAATTATGATAATTAGGAAATGATTCCATAATTGACCTTAATAATTATTATTGAGCTTAAATAATTATACTGAGTGAGTAAAAATGCTGAAAGTCGCTTTTCGGAAAAAAAAGCGTAGATACCGGTTCTGCTACCCGATATAAATGCGTATCGGAAAATTATCCCGGAAAATTATAACGAATGCATGATAATTACTAGAATATTATGTAGGACTTGTAAAATAAGTTTCAAGTCAAAATAATGTAATCTGATGCCAGAATTGATACTGGCTATGGAAAAGCGCGTACCGGAAAGGTGCTCCGAAAAATAAAATAAAAATATGAGAAATCTTAGAAAAATGTGTAGGTTTAGATTCCAAAGTTTGGGATCAATATCTTTTGCGTTGCTATTAAGGCTAATACTGCGCGTTATGGCTTAAATGCCTATATATACTAACATTAAGGGGGCACAAAACCCTAGGCAGCCTCTATCCTACGTAAACCTTGGTTGGCTGAATGCTTGGCACTGTTTCATTGCCTTCTTTCACCATTTGTGAGCTTGGTGACCTCTTTCTTCAATCTTCTTCCTCTTTCCCTTTTAAACACTAGAGTGGATATCTTGTGAGGTTGAGGTGCAGCTTATGCTGAGTTGAGGGACTAGTTGAGGGGGTGTTGTGGGCTGTGGTTTTGTCTCCATGGTTATGAGCCATTGTCCATGCCATTAGAGGCTTCAAGAAGCCTCCTTTGGTGCCAAGAACCAACCTTTGGTGTGGCATTTTCGTGTCCTTGGGTGTGCTGGACTTGTGGGCAGCATGGGATCCATAGGCACTTTGAACTACTGACTAAGCTTTGGGGTAAGTCACCTTAACTTAATCATGTGTTTTTGTGGCCTAAAGGTGGTATCTTGGTATGTTATTGTGTTTAACATGTAACCAACACATAAGTGAACTTGTATATGCTTAAAAATGGATCAATGGTCGTGTACAAGTGTTAAAAATTGAACCTTTGGACTGGATATTCACGAAATGCAGAAACTGCATTCTGTCGTGAGATATCCGGATATTTGTCGAACAGATATCCGGATATGGTATCCGGATATTGGTATCCGGATGTGGGATCTGGGTATCCGGATATGGTATATCCGGATATGGCCAGTGTGATATCCGGATATGGCATATATATGTATGGGATATATATATGGGATTTCGCAGAACAGTAGCTGTGCTGTGTGAACAGTAAGCTATTGGGGGTTTGTGGACCCTAGATTAAGGAAGTTGAACTTTTTTAATTAATGAACTAAGTCAGAATCATATGATTAAGGGCTTATGGCTTTGTTGGAAGCCTTAAGACGTAAAACGTAAAGGAAAGACGTAGTCTTTAAGTTGTATGCTTGTGATGCATAAATATTGATGTATTATTGGTCCATATATATCAGATTGTGATACTGCTGTGTTTGGACGTAAGAGAGGTTGGACTCTTGGCTTGGATAGCTAGCTTGCCAGGTAAGCTTTCGTGTCCTCGGTTTAGCCATTTTGTGGTTCCACCATGTCCCATGGGGATGTGGTTTATGCATGTTGTGTTACATGCTTTGATGTTTTGAAAATGCTGTTGAGCTATTATATGCAATGTGCTTTTATGATATGCATGTGGTGTCCACCTATACGGTAAGTCTGAGTATGTGGTACATACAAGATGGTGAGGCTGTGGGTGAGGTGCAAGCGGTGTTCCTTGTACTCATGTAGGTATAGACGTATTCCTGCATTTCTCTGGCCAGTAGATTTGATAAACACACATGGCATGATTATCTGCTGCATCGCATAGTTTTGGAACTTATATTGTAAATACTGTTTTTGAACTTATATTACACATGTAAGTGAGCTTGGGGTGGAAGATCCTTCAGGACCCCTTGCCTTACTGAGATTTCTTGTTAGAGATCTCACCCCACGTTTGGGGACACTTATTTCAGGATCAGGTAATGTTGAGGGCTCAGGTGGTAGGAGGCCAGAGCTGAGTTGATGTTATTATGACATGCTGACATGCTGGATGTTGACTGCTGTTATGTTTTCCCGCTTTGATTATGATATTATGCTGAGACTGTTATTGGGCATTGTGCCTTATTTGGTGAGCATGGGGTTTGTCCATGCCACATGGTCGTGCTATTGTCTTTTTATTTTAAGTTGTAATTAAGTATCAGGATTTTGACCCAGGCTATGTGTTGTAGTCCTGTGGCTTTAGATACTCACTTTATAATTATTTATGAGGTATTCAGTTAGTTGTCTTGCAATTTACATACAAGCAGTATTTTATGAAATTGATTAAGTAATCAAGTTGGCTAAGATTAATGACGTCATAATTGAATTAAAGAAAAAGTCATTCCGCATTTTAATTAAGCGTGGCTTAATACGATAGTATGTTAACAATCCGGGTTAACACGAGCTGTTACACAACACACATAAAAGTGGATGAGACTCATTTTTTTTCTTCTTTTTCTCTACCATTTTAATGGGTTTCACCCACTTTTGATATGTTGTATGAGAAAAATTGTCTCCGAAATCTCAAACCCTAAGAATATCTATCTCTATTTTTATGGGTACTCCTATGAAACAAAGGCCATCATGTATTGGTCTGGAACCACGTTTGAGTGGGATCCATTTTGTTGTCTTACCAAAAAAGGAAGATAAAAAATACATGTCAGGATCTACCAATTTGTCACTGTGTCAGTATCTATCTAAATCAAACTATTTTAAATTATTATATATATATATATATATATATATATATATTATGGGAGGGTTCTTTTGACTTCAGAGTAAGACGTTTAAGTCTTACTCCCCATCTCAGCCGTTGATGGATGGAAATCAATGGTTGTCATTTATAGTGTAATTAATAATTAATTAATATGACTTTCTAAACTATAACCGTTAGATGGACAGAAATCAACGACTAGGATGGAGAGTAAAACTTGTAAGTCTTACTCCAGAGTCAAATGATCTCTCTCCATATATTATTATATAAATTTAAAATAATTTATCATCGGCTTAATGGTTGAACCGATCAGATGAAGCAATCTTCTTGTGCAAAAGTGTTTTTGGACTTAAAATAATAAGCAAGTTTACCAAACTTTATGCTGAAATTCATTTACTTTTTATTTTAGAAGAATGAAGAACAATAGATTTCAAATTTTAGATGACATAATCATACAAGCTTTAATATTATATTATCAACTACTAAACAAATTAAGCTCTAATTAATAAGATAATTAGTTTATGGTAAAGCATAATTTGAGCTTTTGATACTAGTATCCAATTATTATGAGATACAATTGAAGATTAAGTTAACTTCGTACGTAAATGGAATGCAACTTATAAATGAGCTTTTCATAATATTACCGATCGCATAATCAAATCAACTTATATATATATCTACAAAATGAAGAATAAAAATAGAAAATGTTTGATTTCATTGTTGTCAAATTTGTACTGGAAAATTCATAGGTTTGTGAGGTGTCCTATAATTAGAGAATTAATGAGAAATTGATCTTTGGACACGGGCTGTAGAAAACATTTATTTATTTATTTATTTATGGATAAAGGTAGAAAACATTTATAAGCATAGCTAAGTGATCATATACCTGAGTGGTGAATTTCAGGTAACAATGTCTTTCATATATCACATGTTGCAGCTACCATTCAGATATACCTGCGAAGCAGGTCACAATGTCACATGGAAATGGATTCAATTTCTTTTCTATATTTTCCGTGCGGATATATCATACTAGGACTAGGACCTATGGGCTTACGTACTTTGTAGTTTGTTCGGAGAATGGAGAAAGGAAAATGGTCCTTACCAGCTAGAAGAAAATAAAACGACCGAGAATCAAAGTTCAATTTTGTTCATTTTCCAGTTCCGGGGCCAATTCAAACAATACCTTTTTTTTTATCACATCCTTGTATTTATTTAATCATATATATATATATTCAAAAATGATTTTTACGTACAATTCAATATGGCCTGATCTACAAAGAACTATATATGCATGAGCTAGCATATCAATTATGTGAAAAAATATTAACTATATTTGAATAGCTAGCCTTTTACACGAACAAATATTATTTTATAAGATGATTTTTTTAAAACTGAAATCTCCATGGAATTTAAATTTTTTTATCATGTTGATCACACAATTTTACATTAAAATGCATAGCGTTAATTTTATTGGGGTTTATTAACTAGCTGGTGCATTATTTTGTTGAGTTTCCATCAAACTTCAATATTTAACTTATTAATTAGGTATTATGTATTAGCATATGTATGAGATATGGCTATCAGTGCAAAAATAGTTAATAAATCAATCTACGAAAGCAATGACACTTCAAAACCCTGACGTGTCGTGTCCGACACTTTCTGACACTCTCGGACACTCCGACACTCCAACACGCATTATAGAAATTCAAAAAAAAGGTTCAAAGGTTGCGTTGCGTTGAGTTTTTAGTTCTAACTATTAGATTTGTTAGATTATGATTACCATTTTATTGAGTTTAATATAAATATTTGGGATATCTTATCTTTCTTTGCAAAATTTATGAAAATTATAAGTTTAGATTCATTTTTTTGTTAAATTTTTTTTGGTAGGAATTTTTTTGTTAAATTATTGAATATTAAATATAATATACACTACATAAACTAAAATTATTATTTACTATCAAAACGTATCCTAACATGTCGAAATCTAACATTTTTTAGAGTGTTGTGTCGTATCGTGTCACGTGTCCCGTGTAGGTATGGGTGGTTCATACAAATCAATTACTCAGATTAATTATGAGCAGGTTAAACGACAAGTGCCAGTTCAAGATGATCAATTCTCAATTGAATCCCTTCCAAAAACACCCATAACTAACTGCTTTGGAATTTCAAGCTCATGGCCCTACCTTGTCTGTGAATTGGGCGCATACTGAAGCCTAAACTTGGTCATTTGGAGTTTGGACCTTATTTTAAGCCCAGTACATATTTTATCCCCACGTGATGATGTTGGACCATTTCCATTATTGTGATCTTAACACAAGAACCAATGTATGATGGCCGCAAAATTTGCTATATTGGCTTATTTTACTTGTACTAATTTTATAAAAATTGATATCTTCTTCTTATTTATAAACCATTATTACTCATATAAAAATTCAATTGAAAGCATACTTTTTTAAAGAATTCCAGGTATAAATTAGCAAAATATCAAAATAATTATTACGTGTAACAGATCAATTATCAATTACTATAGTTTTAAAATTTTATCTCCCGTGACAAATGCATTTAATCACCAAATTTTTGTTTCCATTACATTTTCAATCCTAATTTATAGAAATAGGCACATTGCACCATTTCTTTCTCTTCACTTTTCTTCTGTTATAGTAAATAAGAGCATCTTTTAATGTACCGTACAGCCTCCAATGTGAAGCTGCAGGTTCCCAGATATGGTCAACTCAACTGCTACCATCTATCTCTCCTTCCAATACTTATAAGAACTTTTGTGCCACCTACCAAAAAATAAAGTTGGTCAACTAATTTTAAACTTGGGATAGAATTATTTTACAAAGTATAAATTACATTCTCAAATATTAATATTGATTTTATTTATATTTAACGATTTTAATTTATTAATTATGTGAATCATTAAATATAAGTGAATCAACAGTTGACATCGAGTATGATACTTATTATTCTTAGTAAGAATAATGTGCCCTTTAAATTTTTTACATTTTTTTTTTTTGGTAACATATTTTGTACAATTTATTTGTATGAGTTTCCTCTCTTCTATTACTTATTCTCTAATAACTGTGGAGGATCCTGATGTGTAGTATATCACTATTATGCAACTTGGGATAGATTTGAATATTTTGAGATAAGATAAGAATATGGGAATTGTGATGGGATTTTAATTACATGAGGATAAGAATCCCATCACGGGTGGTAAGAATATGGGATTTTAATTACATGAGGATAAGAAACCAAACTTCTTTGGCACATGTGGTAAGGAGCCAGAGCCTCTTAATCAGATGTGTCGAGTTCGAGCCTTAGGAATGAAAAAAAAAGATTTGAGAGAGCCACCTTCGAAAGGGTCCGATGGTGCTCGATATAATGTCTTGGGTTAGGATATCTTTAAATTTATTAAAAAAATAAAAAAATTACATGAGGATAAGAAAGGAATGTCCTTGTATCCATTAAAGTTGGACTTAGGCAAACTTCTGAATTTAATGCAGCATTCGGCATGCTTAGAGAAAAAGAGAGAGAGCGAAGGTCGATTTGGCGGCTGCTTAGACAAAGCATATATGAATTGAATATTAGCTTCCTCAGAAGTCATAAACTTTATTCAAAATTCAAACAAAACAAGATGAACCAGCACTTAGGGAGACTACTTGGAATTGACACCCATTTGCTAGCCATTTTTATGTGGTCATTTTCATCAGCATTAGGAAAATAATTAATAAGAATAGGTCACTCATGTTTGATTGTTACTCTTTCCCGAGAAGGTCAGAATTCAACTCTAGTTGAGTTGTGATGCACGTCATTCTTATGATCAGTTGTGAAATTCAGACCATAATTCAAGTAATTTCTTAGATTTTGATTTGCATGGATTCAAAAAAGGGAGGATTTAAAATTAACATGCATGAAAGAGTTCAATTAGTATTGAAAAATTAAAAAATCATTATATGTTGCGAATTTTTTCAGTAATACCACCTTTGGGAGGGGTTTAAAGCCTTGATCCTGGACTTATCCCGAATCGGATTAGTTGCGAAACAATGAATCGATTAGAATATTTCCAAAAAAAAAAAAAAAATCATTATATGCCATTTTAGAATAATTGTAGAATATGACAGTTGAGTACTCCCGGTTTGTATTCCATTATTTGAAAATTATGTTGGCAAAAGAAAAATGAAAATGAGAAGTGTAATGTGAGTTTAACCTGTGTAGTCCCTTTTTTTATTGGTATTCGAAAGTTTAGATTAGGAGAGACATGCCCCATTGAAGATTTAAAGTGGGGTTATATATCACCTATCAAAGAATTTTTTTTTTGAAAATCGAACTCAAGCCACAACTAGCATGGGTAGAAAATTTGATCAAATGTGTCATATATGATATATGTGCCAACCCTCATTAACCTTTTTTTTTTTTTTTTCCTCTTATTGTTCTGTTTCTTCTTCATTGGTTTGGGCCTTGTTGTACCCTGTGATGTCCGTTTGTAGTTGGTCATTGGCCCGTTCTTTTAACCAGAAAAATAAGATTGAGAATTTTAGAATTATTATAATAAAATAGGTAAAAACTGATTATATTGCGCTACATAATTTTTTTCTTCTTCTCCGTTTATAATTTTTTTTTTTTTAAAGGAGACTAAATTGAAGTAGTGAGTTTGCCCCAAGAAATCTTTAATTTGATAATACATATTTATTCTATGCCATGTATCACAATATGATTGGTTCTATACATTGCGGGGGTGTTTGGTACAGGAAAAAATTTTATTTGTCCAGGAATTTCAATTTTTAAAAATATGATTTTTACATCTAATTTATGATAATATTCGAAAATTTAAAATTTAGAAAAATTCAATTTCCCTAAAATCCCGAAGAATATCGCGTACCAAACCGACCGTGCATGTACATAAAAATTTCACAAAGCAAATGCATTTGACCCTTGCACTAACCTATATATCCCGTGTCTCCTTTAACATATATATCACCACTTTCTCTTTCCCTTATATGCATATCAGCATATCTCATCTTATGTCTTACACTTCCCTATTAATCGTTAAAAGGAATCTCAAAGGTTAGGTTGAAGTTTGGTCCAATCTATAAGCCTCTATATCCCCCACCGAAGTTTGATTGGTGCAAATTTTTCATGCTTGTTGAAGTGAGTGTAGTTGTTAGGTTATAGTTTGTTGAAATATGGGATCTTCATATCTTTATAGTAAAAAGTCAATGTCTCTTCAAACTGAAAATCATTTAATAAAAAGAAAACGATATGTCTCTTTTAACTGAAAATTATTTCATAAAAATGATTACAAGGGTAAATCTTCAGAAAGCTTTTGGCAAAGGAGTCTCCTTAATAAAAAAATAAATTCCGATCTAGTATGTTGTAAATGATAGTTTAGAATAGTAATATAGAAGTCTCTTCTCTCTCGGTATTCAACATAGTATATATAATTAGTACTAACCAAATAATTGTAAGTTACCACACTTCTAGAGAAATATTATTGTTACCACTTACCACATTTTAATTATTTTCTTTTTTGTTTCATGCGGCTTAGTCATTTGACCTAGCTGCTTAGTCCAAGACCAGTTTTAACTACAGACATTAGAGTTGTTGTTTGGTGAGATTACTTTAGATATGTCCCTAGACTTGGATAAAGGACTTGGTTACCAATTGGGTTAAGGTTCAACGGTTTTCACTTCTAGTATTATAGCTAGCAGCTATTTTTGTTGTAATATATATCATCTTCTTGTTTAATTAGTTTAAACTAATCAAATTTTACAAAACAAATATGATTTATTGCCGACACCATGTAAATTACACCGTGTGATGAAGGTTAAGCTTTAATATGTGCCGACAGAAAATGCCAAAGAAAAAGAAAAACTTATATCAAAAGACAAAATGCTGTTTGGTAAGTTCATATAGGACAAAACCGTATAATTTAAGGGCACCCCCTTTGAAACTGACAAATATTGCTTAAAAAAAAAAGAAAAAAAAAAGAAGAAGAAGAGTAAAATCTAAAAAATATCTCTGGCCTAATCCATTTCAAAAGTTGCCTAACATGTTAGAAGTCATGCAACATAAGTAGTTTTGAGACTATTGTAGATTAGAAGTACTCTACATGTTAAAAACAATTTCAAAAAGAAATTAGTGCCTCTTGAAATAATGTACTCCTTCGCTCAATTTATAATTGATTGCATCATAATCGATAGGTTTCATTGCTATATTAATAACCAATGATTTTTTTTATTATGAGGATATTTAGATATCAACTATTTTATGTATGCTAGAAGACTGTTGAAACCTAGCTGCTTGTATATGCATAAAAGTACAAAATAACATTGATAACCAATAATTTTTTTATTATGAGGATATTTAGATATCAACTATTTTTTTTGGTAAAAAGATATCAACTATTTTAGTATGCTAGAAGACTGTTGAAACCTAGCTGCTTGTATATGCATATAAGTACAAAATAACATTGATAACCAATTGGTAACCAAGTTGTAAACAATTTTCAAAGGACTTGTATATGCATTTATGTCTTCATTGATAAATTCAAAATAACATTGATAACCAATAAAATAACATTTATGTCTTCAAAGAACTTGTATATGCATATTAATAACCAATAAAATAGCTGCTTATAAAATGTTATTTTGTATTTACAACTTACATTATATTTTCTTGTAAGATTGTATAACTGTATCAATAGACAATAGTCATATCTAAATTCTCAAGACATTATTTGAACTCTTTTCAATTTCATTTTATTCAGATATAAGCATTGGTGTAGTACTATTTATCCACCGATATAATAACAGTTACAAATTTAAAGTGAATAAAAAGTTAACATTAAAGTTACTTTTTCGGTAGAGATCTAGAAAAACAAGATGTGAAAAGAATATAATATAATCATACCCCACTTCTTTTTATTTCAAAGGGTACAGGAGTTGGATTAAGATTGAAAGTTTGGCTTGGCTCCACATCTCATTTACAAGGGGTAATGATACTTCTAGTCATTTCCTAGGAAATATTTAAAATTTGATGCTTGTAATACAATTAAATATACAGATTAAACTAATTTAGTGAACAACTTACCATGAACGAACCAAAAAGTGAGATACTGGCTAATCATATAATATTAATTGGGTTACATGTTCTAAATAAATATTAAGAATAATTTTAAGAAATGATTTAATATTTCTTATATTGTAGGAGATAAAATTATATGAAGAAAAGAAAAATAAAATAAAATATGGGTCCAACACATTTTTATGTATATATAAAATTTTATATCCTATAACATAAGAGACATTAAATACTTAAAAGGAAAGACTAAATATGTCATCATTATCCATATTTATAACCATCTAATTGAGATTAATTCATAAATTCATCAATTATTTCAATTCAAATGGGTAAGATTATTGGGTGAGGATCAAATCAGTTCTCATACCATATAAAAAATCAATTCAATCAAAAGTTTAAGTTGTTGGGAGAGATTACATTAATGATTTTATATGTCTCAATAATTATATCATATTATTTTGGGTTTTATTAATCTCATGTTAAAGGAGATAAGTTATCTCATGTCATATAAATAAATTTGTGGATTCCATCACCTAAAAAAAGATGACACAGTTATCAAAGAATGTGTAGGAGAGAAATGTATCACATGTAACATGAGAAACTGTTATGACACAATTTTCCTATTATTATTATTATTATTATTTATAACAAGTTTTCCTATTATTTTACGAGTGAGGATATTCTAACTACCAAAAACTGTTACTACTAACTTACTACTCATCACATCACCGTTGGATCAAAGAGAGAGAATGTTAAAAAGTTTTTGAAGAGAGAGAAAATATTAATCTAATGATGATTAAATAGGTAGTAAGATGATAGTGAAAAATTTTGGTAGTTAGAATATCCCTCCTCTTATTTTACTAGCACTGCATTTATAGGAGAGTTTTATAAGAGTTATGTTGTAGGAAAGATGTTTGTGTTATGTTATAGAGATTCGTTTTGCGTGCCAAAGTTTTTTTTGCTGTGAGCCCCACAAAATATTGTGAGTGTAGGAAAATTTTTCTGGTAATGTTAAATTATAGATGATAAACCCTTTCTACTTCTAGGAACTCAAACTCGTGAAATAATCTACGCGTTAAAATCAATGGTTTCACACTAGCTAGTATTATATAATACACAAAGTCATTCATCATTATTTGTATAGAATCGGTAGCGAATTTCCACTAATTCACACAGACCCCCCCCCCCAAAATTCCGAAGTGCTTTTTTTTGTCAACCTTTTACTTATTAACACATTCCCATGATTGCAATATAAATAGAAAACACCACCACCCTTTGTCTTAAAAACAAAACCAATCAAAAAGAATGGGAAACGCCATAGGAGGTAGTAAAAAAGCAAAGGTGATGAAGATAGATGGTGAGACCTTCAAGTTGAAGACACCAGCTACAGCAAACGACGTCGTTAAGGACCACCCGGGTCACGTTCTCCTTGATTCACAAGCCGTGAAACATTTCGGGCTTCGGGCCAAGCCACTCGAACCTCACCACAAGCTCAAGCCCAAGAAAATCTATTTCTTGGTTGAGTTACCGAAACCTCAACCCGAACAACAACAACAATTACCGAGGAGGGTGCGATCCAGTGGTATCCGCGGCATGAACGCTAAGGATAGGCTCGATTTCTTGATGCTGTCGAAACGCTCCGTTTCGGACCTCGTTAAACCTTCGTCTAATCTTGGCATGGATGGGCCCGGCCCAGTAAATGGTGGGCCCACGAGGGTAAAAATGAGGCTTCCTAAAGCCCAGTTGGATAGGTTAATGGAGGAGAGTAACGACGGAACTGATGTGGCGGAGAAGATCTTAAGTTTGTATATGGGGAATAATGCCGCCGTGGACGGTGGCGGAGAGCTTCATAATCACAAGCCACGAAGGGTACGTGTTTCTTTAATTGTCATTTCATTATTTTATTCATTTTAATATTGTCAAATTACATTCTCGAATCTTTGAAAATTTGTTTGGTTGTTGGACTATATATATGTGTTTATATTTTTTTATAGTGTTATTAAAATAAAGATTATTAATTTAAGAGAAAAATAGCCAAATTTATTATTAATTTTAATAGTTTTGAATTATGACCGTTGATGAACGGAAATCAACGATTAGGATTTAAAAAGATAGCTTATATCCTTTGAAAAGGATAGATGTTATTCCTTTTTTTATAGTGTTATTAAAATAATGATTATTAACTCTCACTTTTAAAGATACATGACTGGTGGGACCCATACCTTTATATTTTTTTGTCCACTCTCTCCTCCTTTATCTATCTCTTTCTCTCATTTAATGAAACAACTTTACATCTTTAAAATGATACACATTTTTTCCTTAATTTAAATAATGTAAGTTGTGCTAATGACACTTGGTGTGTGATAATTTTAGGCTGATGACAAGATTCGTTGTATTTCAATAAGCATAAGTATTGTACTTCCAAAATTGCCGTTTTGAGTTGACATTAAATAAAAAATTACAAAAAATGAAAAAAGGAAATATAAAATCAAATTTGAATGTTTAGATTTGACATATTCTAATTTAAGAATAAAAAGAATGGTTGGAATGTCAAAAGAGTGTTTGGATGAGTATACTCTGTCTTGTATTGGGTTTTTCACTTTGTTTATGAGGTTTCTTGTTAAAACGTTTTTTCACATTGCTCATGTTAAATGCTTAGTTCTCAATTCAATATATGGACCATATCGATGGGCCAGCAAAATCTATAAGTAGAAGTCAAACGTGAGATCGCATACAAAAGTCGGTTTTTAATTTTCACATATTATTATATATATGGGGAAAAAATTCGTTTACAATTTTTTTTATGAATTACACTATGTCTGATCAGTTATACACTCTTGATTAAAGTATGACTGGTCAGTGTAGTTTATAAGAGTTTATAAATATAATCTTCCCCTTATATATATTTCAAAAGTTAAATCGTAGTTATATACTAAATTAAACTATGTTTTGTTTAAAATTATCTTTCAAATAATTATTTCTGACAACATACAATTTGTTATAAAAAATTAGAATTTTTTTTTATCATTTCTATTTGGTCTTTAATTAATTACTTTTATTAAATACAATGATGATACTGCTATTTAAATTTATAATCTCATGTTATCTAATTTTTTTTATTCTCTAGTCCAATCCTAATGACTTTTAACATTATTTTATTATTAAAAATGATTGTACGAATGATAATAAAGAGAAATGACATAGGCACTATAAATTAAAATGTGAAACTTCAAATCACATGTAGAAACAATAATTTTCCTTTTATTCAATTCTGGAACCTTGAAAATGAGGTAGTATTCAAGTGAGGTCTAGAATAATTTGGTTTTGAATAATTCCCAACCCATTTTGTCTCCTACTATTTTTATCAAAAATCAACTTCGTCAGTGTGTAAGCAACTCTAGAGAGAAATGTAGCATTAAGTATTATTCGTTTAATAGTTGTGGTGCCAATGAAAAAGCGGGTTGTTGGAAACTTGACTTAGTGTATTGGAAAACCCAAGTTAACAAGAAACAAGAGTAGAACAATTTAATGTAGGTCTATTACTCTATTAGCTTATGATATTAATTTGTAGTTTCATAATTCACAAACATAGTCATATTAATTAGCTAACATGTAATTCTTTCAGGGAATTAAGTTAATGTTCTTTCTTGAATATGAAGTTAACAAGAAACAAGAGTAGAACATTTTAATGTTGGTCTAGTACTCTATTAGCTTATGATATTAATTTGTAATTTCATAATTCACAAACATAGTCATATTAATTAGCTAACATGTAATTCTTTCAGGGAATTAAGTTAATGTTCTTTATTCTTGAATATGAATTTTCAGAAACGAGTGAGTTTCAATCCAGTGGAACAAGGAGAAATTCGTGAAGAAGCAGCTACTCAATAGCCACCATTCCTTATAGTGATTTAAGCAGAAGCAAGTCATAGCAGCACTTAAATATGTAGCCAATATATTGATATAGATATGTCTATACATTTTATACATTTGTAGTGTTGAGGTAAGAAGATGAAAAAATATTACTTTAAATTGTTTGACGTATAGGCATAGCTTACCCAAAAGTGACTTTTTCGGGTTGGTTAAGGAAGAACCAAAGAAGGAACCATGTGAATGGAAGACTTCTAGTCACTTCAAGTTTTAAAACAATATCTTATTTTTAGCAAAAGAAATTACTTGATGATTGAATATCAGGTTCCAAATGTCAAGTTCAAAGGACTTTAAAAATGGTTTTTTTCATATAAGAAAAATAGAAACATCAACATTTTTTTCCTTCCTAATATTGTCGTTTTTTTTTTAATTCATTTTTCTATTTAAAAATGTTTTTAAATAATAAAGATCCATTTTTAGAAAATTCATATTGCAAGAAAAAAAAATCTCAATTTTTTTTTCCTAAACCCTAAAACAATGTCATTTTAGATTTAGAGAAAATAACTCACACGGAGTTTCCCCTTATAAAATATAACTCAAGAACCAATTTAAAAATTAAATAAATTGAAGGGATAAAACATATACTTAGATAGATCAAAAATTAAGGGCACAAAGTATATTGTGTTCTATTTTTTTATTCTTAAAACTGTTTTGTAAAATAGTTATGGAAATAATTGTTTTCTATATTTTTTTCTTTTTGAAAGTTAAAAACTAAAACAGAAAATAAAAACAACTCATACATGTTATCTAAATTTGATTTTAAAAACAAAAAAATAGTTATAGTTTTTTAAACATTTTTTTTTACAAAATAGGTCTTACCAAACGAGTTTTTTAATTTTTTTTCTTCTTCTGAAAACTAAAAAACTGTTTTCCAAAACATAAACCAAATAGAGCCTAAGTTTCTTTTTCTTTTTTTTGTTTAAAAAATAACGGGCCCACGGATGTTTGTGTGTGCAGGAAAACTCAATTATCACCTATCACCTATGAAAACTAAAGCCCTATAAAATATGGGTTTATCATATATCATTTAACATGACTACAAAAATTTTCCTACACTCACAACATTTTGTGAGGCCGGCAACAAAAAAAAAAAACTCCGGCACGCAAAACGAATCTCTATAACATAACACAATCACTTTTCCTACAACGTAACTCTTATAAAACCCATAAAATATAACTCAAGAACCAATTTAAAAAAATAAATAAATTGATGGGATAAAACACATACATAGATAGATAAGTAGCTAAGCTGCACAAGGTATATTATTTCCCTACTCACACACACTAATACACATATCACTTCATATCAATACAGTTTTCACCATTTAATTACAATAAACTGTGCCTCATTTTCTACACTTTATAAGTTTACATAACTTCCATGTACAACGATGTGTTCCGAAGAGATTTGCATAAAGAATTTTTCTTCCAGAAAAGTGAAGTTTCTCCCTCCTCATAAGAAAAGTGTCTTCCATGTTTCCACATAACAATGCGGGTATAAAACTATCCTTAAGATGAGACACTAAACAAGAAGAAATTTGTGTTCATGACAGGCACTCATACCATCCATTGACATGTGCAAGAATATCTTTTAGAGATAACTATAAAGTGTCTTTCTAGTAAAACTCACATAACTTTATACATGTCTTTCTAATAATTTCTTGTGAAGTAATATAACGCCAAATAGCAGAAGAAACATTAAATACGACAAATTCCGGTATATAAGACTCCCCAACTTACGACGGCAAAAACGAGGATCATTCGTTAGCAGCCTTCCCCTTGCACTTTTGCAAAGAGGAAGCAAAAGAAACATTACAGTAAATAAATAGTATTAACGAGTGTTAAGTATTTCAAACTTCAAATATGCAAGGCTGAGTTATTCAACTTCATTTCCAGCTTGATATGGTCGAGTGCTTGATCAATGGTCTGATGCAATCACTGGCATACAATACCTTGTCAAATAGTCACAAAGTTCAACCAAAATTCTTATTTAGACATCCAACAATCAAACTTATTTCTAATGGCTTCCCAGAATGCAGGTATAGAGATATCATCAGGTACTTCCTTAAATGATGGAAGATAGTTTACATCCACAATTACATGGTCATGAGTGCCATCCTGAATTACAACATCAAAACCAAAGATAGTAAGTTGAAGCCTTCTCCTAAGCCAATTTGCAGCATCTGTAACCAGCTTAAGGTCAATAGACTCATTACTTGTCATGCCATGGTTACTGGCTCCAGAATCATTGACGCTGTCAGCGGTCGGAAGAGATTTTAAGCTATCAAACACTATAGGTTTGAGGTCATCACCATTAGATAATTTCATCAAAATATCAGCATTTGGTATTGACTTCTTGACAGCATAGAAAATTTGTTCACCCAAGACATAAAATTTGTACAAAGTGGATGAATGATCCACATATTCCTGAATAACAGCTGGAAGAGGAACTCTTAAATTCTTAAAATCATCAACTCCGAAAACAATTGCCATCTTATGTGCATCACTGACACCGCAAGCAACTTTCGGTTTCACTATACATGGAAGAGACAATCTAGCTTCAGTTAATCCAGTCACAAAATTAAATTCATCAAAATTATCAACCTTAAGAAAATGGGCCCCTCTGATCAAATAGCTGCGTTTAGTGTTCAGTTCTACCAAGCCAAGTAGAACTTGTTGAATTTCTAGCCGATCCAATAAAGTATAAATGTTACTCAGCGGGTCAATCACACAGCAATCCTGGTGCTGATCCAAATATCTTTGCAGTTCTTGCATGTTCTGTGTAAAAGTAAGTTTATTCTCTTCAATGGATAATATTTCATCAGTGGCTTTATGGAGAACTATGTCAACATCCTTTAATTGAGATGATAAAGGAAGCTTTGATGAGAGAGGTATGAACATCAACCCATTTTGAGTAGGACACAAAGGGAATGCACCCCTCTTTGCAAAATCTTCCACACGAGAAGGCTTCATTATATAGCCGACAGTCACGGCATTGGTCCCAATTGACCTTTTATTTAAGTTGCACATGATCAATGGCAACTCTTCTAAATTTTCAATCTGAAGTATATTTGGAGTGTCACATGAACTTTCACCTCCAACATTCAGAACAACAATCAACCAATTATAGCTACTTAATTTAGGTAACAATTCCTTCTTGTTAGAAACCAGATAAATAATGCTTCCATCATCAGTGTTACTCCATCCAGGCATAACCTCACTTACAGGATCATTTAAGATAAAGCAATCAAGTGAGTACAAACTAGCAATTCTTTTAAGGATACTCACCTTGTCATCCGGGAGGCCCACACCATAAGAAATTCCCATATGGATTCTGGACAGGAAGAGTGTTCGGATGAGAGACTCAGCTCCTAACCGTAGGGAAGATACATTTTTATCATCACCACCTTCAGCCAAGAATACTGATTCATCCAATATCACCCCCCTCACTACACCCATCTCAAAGTGGATGCACCACTACAAAAAAAATACAGTTATTATAACATTTTTCAAGTCAGAAATATAGAAAGTTGAAAAATATGACTTAGTTATCATCAAACACAATATATAAATGTGTAAATTTTAGAATTAATGTAATGAATTTGATTGATGATGAGCAACAAGATTTGTCCAATTACATGTTTTATACAATCATTTGTCTAAAAACGTATGTCAAAATGTTAAAAATACCAGAACTTGTCAGTTAAAGCATTTCAAGAGATTAAAAGAACAAATCAAAGTTATACAACAATCTGTTTTCTAAATTAACTACATTTCATTCAGTTTCATTTTTATAACACAATATATAAATGTGTAAATTTTAGAATTAATGTAATGAATTTGATTGATGATGAGCAACAAGATTTGTCCAATTATATATTTTATAAAATCTAAAAATATGTCAAAATGTTATTATTTCTTAAAGCATTTCAAGAGATTAAAAGAACAAATCAAAGTTATACAACAATCTGTTTTCTAAATTAACTACATTTCATTCAGTTTCATTTTTATAACACAATAATGAAGCATCATTCTTCCAGATAAGATTATATAACCAACAATTCTCGTAAAACAAAAAATCAATTGCTCCAGTATTATTTCTTCAGCAGGAAGGACACAATCTGTCTCTATTTTCAAATCAGGATCAATGTTAAATGCCAGCCCATGATGTAACACCCCGTTCTAGAACCGGTTTGTTAACATCACGTACGAATTTTCTTTAACTCACTTATGTGGGATTAAAACACGGATAAACTTTTTCCTTTTTATTTATAAACGTTCTTGTTTAAAATTCGTTACCGTAATTAAAACAATTCCCATAAGGCGATCATAACTAAAACTACATGTGAAATTATTATAACCATTTTGCCCAACATTACAAACTAGGGTGTGCCAATTTGTCCCTCTTTAATCGATTAAATTGAATATTTAATTGATTAAACACTAAACACCTTTAAAATTTAATCGATTAAATTTTATATTACTTATATGATTAAATTTTCCATATGTTATAGAAGAAATAGGGAGATTTAATCGACTAAATCTTCACCGTCAACAATTTTTGCTTATTTTGACCATTTAATCGATTAAAATTTTCGCTTAATCGATTAAAGAGGGGCAGATTGGTAGATAGTTCTGAGTGAGGGGCAAAATGGTTATTAAATAATTAATGAGGAGCAAAATGGTGAAAATGCCCAATACAACGTCGTTTTGGGCATAAATCATGATTTTTTATAATTTTAATTTATTTTAGGGTTATAATAGTTTTTATATTTATAATTTTTTTCCCAATAAATTATGATCAGTTCTTTTTTCAAACAGTATATGTAGGTAGATGTTGCAAGGACAAAAGGGCATCATCCATCATATCGCCTATGAGATTTTCTATCCAAGACCAGCTTTCCCTGAAGTTTTATTGCATCCAAATAGTTGACAATTCCTAGTTTCCAAAACATCAAGGCTTTGCAAAAAACCCCATTCCCTGTTCACTATGGCTTTTCGACAAATGGGTAAAGGTCAAGTTTCCATTTTTTACAACAGATCCAAATTCAATCTTAAAATCTCACTGATTTACTGCATACTACGAAACTGGGAATATGAAACCGACCAAAACGATTTTTTTTAATAATAATAATAATAATAATAAAAAATAAACTTTGGAATATTGCAGACACTTAAAGAAGAAAAAGCAATGTAAACTCACAAAATCCAAACATGCAAGCGAAATTGGAAGAAGCAGTTGAAGAAGTACCTCACACTTTTTATAAATATGTTCTGTCTCTGATGTGTGAAACTTGATTGTCCTAATTGGTGGCTTGAAAGTTTAGGAAAATGGGTGGTGAGTGTGAAGCTTCAGATCACAGTTTCAAACCTTACTATGTAGATGTTTGAGGAAAATGAGGAAGAAAGAAAGAAGATAATTTGTTTGAGAATGAGATAATTTCTCTGTTTAAGAATGAATGAACTGAACTCCTTAAATTCCTCAATCAACATAAAGCAATAATTATAAAGGGTATTATAAGTGTCATGTAATAGGAAAATTATAGAGATTTATTTGGTGTGTGGGAGTTTATTTTTTGTCGTGGGCCTCACAAAATAGTGTGTGTAGGAAAATTACTATTGTGATCATAACTCTTCATTCCCGACGATTATTATTTATCGTAAAGTAATAATTAATTAATAAATTTAATTGATAAAAATAATAATTATTGATCGGTGAAAATTAATATTTAAGATTGAATCTGTAATTATTAATAATAATATCATTTGATATTGTTAATAATATTATTATGGGAAAATATATAGTAAATATTAAAAAAAAAAAAAATACTACGAGGGAGGTGATACTCTTACTACTATCTCTTTCTACTACTAAATTTTAACCAGATTTTGACACACATCAATCTAACGATTTTAATTTATTGGGATCATATTTATTAATTAATTATTAATTTTCAAATAATTATAATAGTTAGATTGACGGAAATCAATTAAGATTTGATTGTAAGAGATACTAACTATAACCTCTTTCAAATACCATATCCTATCTCTTTGGTTTAATATTTTTATAAATTTATGTTGTAACTTAAAAATTAGTAGTTAAATCGATTAATGTAAGAGCTGTTTTTTCTTTTCTTCCAAGTATTTGCTTTACATGATAACGTATTATCATTCAATTAAATTCGATTTTAAAGTTAAAAAAATTAAATCATAATCTAGATGATTAAAAAATAAACAACTTGTATGTAAGTTATTCCAAAGCACAATTAACTAATGACAATAATTGGCAATGCTTTTTTTCATTTTATATGATATAATATTATTTTATGTAGAAATATAATTAGGTGAATCTCACAATTAAAAAAAATACTAATTCAAATTTTGATGAATGTATAACATGAGATAATATTTCTTATATAATATGAGAAAAATATTTCTCGATAATTATATTGGAGAGTTGATACATGTCATATGAAAAGCAAATATTTGTGGTACTATTTGATGCAAAATGGATGTACCGCAATCCAATATGAAAAAAAATAATATATTTACATTATATTGATCTTTATAGTTATTTCTTTTTATGTTTATCTTTTTTTCATTTTTGGTAAGGGAAACCTACTCTCATTACATCAAAAATCTACTCCACATGCAAAACATTAAACAGCAAAAAAGTAAAATAATTTTGGATGCCAAGTGATTTAGACATTTTTTTTTTTGGTAAAAAGTGATTTAGACATTTAAGAGTAAAAGCATAGGAAAAAACACTTCTCCTTTTATAGCATAAGTGTTTTCTAAGATGGGTCCCAATTTTTTCTACTGACGTTGAAATTTTAAAGGATTTTATTAATATTATGTGACATGATACAAGAGTAATTTTCAACACACACAATAATGGGAAGAGAGAAAGTAAAATAATGAAAGAGAAAGAAAAACATGTGTACCCCATCTCTTTAATATGTATAGAAAAATGAAATTATGTTATGTAAAATAATAAACATAAAATCCAATTTTAAAGCGCAAAAAAGCATACCGTTTCGAGAGTTTCAACTATGTCATCATTTCTAGGGTTTACTTTGGGTATAATGTTATTTTCACTTTGGGTATAATGTTATTTTTTTTATTTTTTAATATATTTTGTAATTTTTTCTATAAATTTATAGTTGTTAATTAATTTTTGTCATTTATTTTATGATTTTTTTTGGTAAACTATTTTATGATTTTATAACTTTGAAAGAAATTTCATAATTATTTTGGTGAAATTTTATGAAAAAATTATGTAATGTGAGTTACATATTTTAAATCATAAGTAGAAATTTAATTAAATAAAATAACAAATATAATGAAAAGAGGGGAAAAAATAAGGGAGGAAGAGAAACATTGCAAACTCATAAAGAATATAATTCTTTATAGAGAATAATATCTCTGCAGTTACGGTAGATAAGTTATCTGTATTTACTCTCAAAATAACGTCGTTTTGGGATTGAAAAATTAAATAATTATAATTATAAAGACTAATAACCTTGAAATAAATTAAAATTATAAAAACATCATGATTTCCGCCACAAAATGACGTCGTATTAAACTTATTGCAGATAACTTATCTGCATTAATGGCAGAAAAAGCGAACCCTTCTTTATATTGAAAGTTACATATTTCTATTTATTTATTATAAAACAATTAAAAAATTTGCATACTCATAAAAAATTATAAAATTATTTTTAAAAATTAAGAATTTATAATATATTGTTACAAATTCATTTAAAAACTAAATTTAAATATAAAAAATAAATTACTATTCAAAAATAATCCATTATTATTAGAGAAATTAATTACTGAAATAAGCTACTTAATTTTTTGTTAAATTAACACTTCGATATCAAATAGTAGGTTTTCTTGCGTATTTTTATTCTTATTAAAAAAATTAATACATTGACAAAGTGAAAAAATTTGTATATTTATTTAATAATATGTTGTAATTTGATTTAATATAATTATTGATGATATATTAGGGTTTTGTGATTATAATGTTACATGATCCAAGAAAATTTTCCTACACACACAACTAAGAGGTGGGGTCCACATGTTTTTTTTTCTCCTTTATTATTCCACTTTCTTTCTCATCTTTATTGTGAGCATAGGAAAGTTTGTTTACATCGTATAACATTATACTCATTAAACCCGATATGTTATTAGATCATATGTAAAATACTTTTACATTCACTATATTAAAAGAGGGAGGATATTCTTACTACCAAAATTTTCTACTACTAACTTAGTACCTATCTAATCACCATTAAATCAAAGAGAGAATGTTAAAAAAAATTTGAAAAAAGAGAAAATATTGATCCAATGATGATTAGATAGGTAGTAAATTGGTAATCCTCCTCGTATTAAAATTGTACACGGTATACGTTATTCAGACGCCTGGTATTATATAAAATTATGAACGATTAGTTTTTCTTATATTAATAGTTATTAATTAATGGAAAATATGTTTCACATATTGCATTAAACAAATTTCTCATGCAAAACATAAATTTTTGTGTGGATAAAACGAAGAAAAAAGAAAAAAATATGAATTCCACCCACTTAGACAAAATTATCTCATAAAATATGATAAACATATTTCCCTTCATTAATACTACCTTTATTCCTTAAGTACTTTTTTTTTGGTGAAAATTCCTTAAGTACTTTAGTTAGTTTATTAGAATGCACCCATCACTTGCAGCATCAATTATATCACTTATTATTGGAACACTGGTACTTCATTCTTCTTTTTTGTATTTTTTTTCTCTCTTTATAATTCACTTTAATGTTATGTTTATTCTTTCTATTATTCTATAGTTTCACTCCCTTCCAATTTACTGGTTAATTCAATTCAACTGAAGCAATAAGACGATTGGGAGCTAGGGCAATATTGATGCCACTAGCAATAAAAGATAAAGATTTGGCCAAGACAGGATTGCATTCTCACCAAATAGATTTTTGTGATAAAGGGGCGAAGAGAAAGATTATATTTACTATTTGTTAGTATCAAATTTTACCCGTTAATTTTTGTCAATCTAACTGTTATGATTTATTGTAAATTAATAATTAATTAATAAGTATGGCTCCATAATCATTAGATTGATGAAAAACAACAGTTAAAATTTCAAAAATCAACGATTAAAATTTAATAGTAATAGGTAACAAAAAAATAAGTACTAAATATAACCGATTAAGATTTAATAGTAAGTAACAAAAAATAAGTAATAAATATAACCTCACTCTAGCTTTAAATGTGACTTAGTCTCATAATTAGAGACAGAGAATTAAAATTCGTAAGAATACTCGATAGTTGGGTCACTTCAAAAAAAGTAATTATTAACCGTATAAAACGTATATATCAATAATGTCCTTATTTTAAAAGAGCAAACTGAAAAACCAATGTAATCCAAATATTCTATAGGTCTCGAGTTCGAGCATGGGATTGGAAAAAGGAGCCACCCCAAAAGGGTCCGATATTGTTCGATGGAGATTAATCTTCAGTTACAGAAATATGATATTTCTGAATTTATTCAAAAAGTATTATATATAAAGTTTCAATAAAAGGAAGAATAGCATAGATTAATTATACATTCTAAATATAAGAACCATACATACTGTGACAGGGAACTTGAAAATTGGATACAAAGACAAATAACATGGAATAAATAGTTAGAAGTTAGAACTTAGATAGGTATGGCATTGGTAACTGAAGGGTAAACCACGGTGGCTGGGTGAGCCATGATTTTGCGACCCTTCATGTGACGAAAGCAATACACAATAGCCCCCACCGGCCACTCCACCACCGCCGCCGCTGCAAACGCCAGGAACCCGAGTGTTGGCCCCACAACCTTGCACCGGCAAGGGTTGCTAGTGGTGCCACATTGCACGCATAGTGGAATCCCAACTCCAACCATCTTTAATCAAAATAAAGAGCTAGTTTGTGAGTACTGAAATATGTTGTGAAAGTGCATAGAGACAACTTTGATTCTTGTGTTCAAGTTTAAGACCTTTTAGTCTCTCTATTTTTATAGAATATAGTTTTCCTTGGTTAGGAGGAATCCTTGATTTCATGCGATATTTTTTTTTTTTGGGTGCTGTGATTGGATGACTTATGACTTCACATGCTACGTGTCAGTTGGTCAAGACATTGTTGGTACACGTGTCTTTATTTGCTAGAGCTATTAGACATGTGTCCATATGAGTCATAACTCATAACTATCATAGTTGTGTGCCTCACATGGTGCATATATATTTTAAATGAGACATGATGATGAAGGGTTACTGTAGAATTTCTTTTTTGTGTGCCTCACATACATGGTGCATATATATTTTAAATGAGACATGATGATGAAGGTGTCAAATTCTTAATACTGTAATACTTCTCTTTCATTCATTCTTTTCGTCATAATCAGATGTGTATTTATACACAAACTGTACATTCAAAATCCTAACAAACTAGATAAAATAAAGGAAACAAACTTCTGATTCTAAAGGAAACAAACTTCTGATTCTATCTATTTTGAATTTCAAATTGTTACATTCCAACACTCCCCCTCAAGTTGGTGCATGGATGTCAATCATGCCTAACTTGCTAATTGCTTCTTCAAACACTTCCAGAAATTGCTGGTCAGTACATCTGCCAATTGATCTTCAAGCTGGAGCGTATACATCATAAGCAACAAGCTTGAACAAGAAAGACTAAGAAACATAAAATAAACGAGCGGGGTTGTAACAACTCTACAACTCACCCTAAAGAAAAATAAAAAATATAATAAACTAAAATAAAATATTATCTATATCTCTACTACCCCCTCCCCTAAGATGAAGAGAGACTTCATCTTAGGAAGAATGAAAAATAAAATGAAGCTTCATGGAATACAAGTCGGAGAAATCGGTAGCACAGCAAATCAACTGTAATGATCATCATTCTGAAGAGTTGGTAAAGAGAATGTGCTGGAATGAACACCAGCTAAGGAAGGAAGGGCTGGCATGGACATCAGCCACCAAATATAAATGGTGCCGGGATGGACATCGACAAAATCAAATGTTCTGAAATGAACATCGGCAACATGAACCATGCTCCCCCTGAATAGGAAGCCAAAATTAAAGCCAAACAATGGCAAACCAAATACAAGTCAAATCAGACTTGAATAACACCACAAACATATGTGGGAATAAAATAAAATTGACCAAATACAAACCATAAAAGAAAATCAAAATAAAAATAATAAATCACCGAAGAAGATGAAATCACGGCCGGAAGAAACAAGATTTGGAAGTGGTTCGGTTCGATTCAAAATTGGTTTGATTCGGAAGTGGTTCGGTTCGATTAGAAACAAGATTTGGAAGGAGAAAAGAGATGCGACAGTAAAAGTAGCCATTATAGAAAGAGAAAGCGGGAAAATAGAGAGATTCTAGAGGGTGAGAGAGAGTGAAGAAGCAGAGAGAGAAAATTCAACAATTCAGAATGTGAAGTGGAGAGTTTGAATTCAACAATTCAACAATTCAGAAAATTCAACAATTCAAAAATTCAACAATTCAATTTGGGATCTTTGCGTAGAATAATGTTTTGGGGAACATGAAGAGGTTTGGAGTTTTCAGAAGCAGAGTTGGCCATTGAAGAAGAAAATGAACAATACGAATACAGTTAAAAAATGGTGTATAAAAAAATTATGACGATTCGGGGCTTCACAGTAGCAGCAAGTAAGTAAGAAAAAGAGAAGAAAATCCGGAAAATTCAAAAGAGTGAACCGGAGGAAGGAAGGGGAAAAGGTACAGATGCAAAGGAGATCTGGATGATCAAGAGATTTTAAAAAAATGATGGCAGCGGATACTCCATTCATGGAGGGTGAAAAATTTGCTCTGATACCATGTCAAATTCTTAATACTGTAATACTTCTCTTTCATTCATTCTTTTTCAACTACCAGCATTCGAACCAGGGACATCGTTGAACTGTCTTCCAACAACAACCATATCAACCACGAATGCTAGTAGTTGAAAAAGAATGAATGAAAGAGAAGTATTACAGTATTAAGAATTTGACATGGTATCAGAGCAAATTTTTCACCCTCCATGAATGGAGTATCCGCTGCCATCATTTTTTTAAAATCTCTTGATCATCCAGATCTCCTTTGCATCTGTACCTTTTCCCCTTCCTTCCTCCGGTTCACTCTTTTGAATTTTCCGGATTTTCTTCTCTTTTTCTTACTTACTTGCTGCTACTGTGAAGCCCCGAATCGTCATAATTTTTATTTTTATTATTATTTTTTTTAATACTGTAATACTTCTCTTTCATTCATTCTTTTCGTCATAATCAGATGTGTATTTATACACAAACTGTACATTAAAAATCCTAACAAACTAGATAAAATAAAGGAAACAAACTTCTGATTCTAAAGGAAACAAACTTCTGATTCTATCTATTTTGAATTTCAAATTGTTACATTCCAACAGAAGGATTACTGTAGAATTTCTTTTTTGTGTGCCTCATCAAATAGTTTTACGTGTTATTTTTATGGGATTATGTAAATTTATCTCTTGCATATACAAAAAAAAGTTTATAAGATCAAATGTAGGCTAATGTGAGGAAGAGAGAATGAGAAAACATAGGTCTCATAGATTTTTATTTGTATAAAAAATAAAATTTATCTTCTATAATATGAAAAATATTAAACTATTTTTTTAGGCCAAATTAATCTATGAGAAATTATATTTTCATGTTGCATGAGATTCATCTCTCACGTTACACTCACATAAAAAAAAATATGTCTCTCTTTTTTTCATTTTTTTAGAGTACTTTATTTAATAATTTCTCTCCTACAGGAGAGAAGTAAAAACCTTAAATTATATGAGCTTTTAATTAATGACAAGTTAAACTTAGGTCTGTTTTTACCACTAAAAAGGAGCATATAGATCTTGAGCTAGAAGCTAAAATCTTCTACGTCCATGCCATTAACAAAACACCAATAATATAAGATTATTAATATAATAATACTGAAAACCATTTATATTTTGAATAATTAACACACAATGGCAAAGTAAGAAAAGAGAGAAGGAGAAAAAACAGATATGTAAAATTTATCCTAATTCACCTAATATGAACTATATCCAATAATATTCATTATATTCTTCTTACCATATTCGTTACAGCACTCTAATTACTAAAATCCTATGCAACAATAATTATTCATAGATCTAAACCTAAATTATTAGAAAAGAAAATATAAAATAAGTCGTTTGGTCCATTGGATTTAAATTATCTACTTCCCGTTAACAAGAAATGTCATTTGAATGCGAAATATGAATTATACCAACCATATTAACCTAAAAACAATTGTACGAAAAAAAAAATGAAAAAAGGTTTCATCATTTGGGCCAAATTATTGAAATAAGTGAGACATAAGGATGGAGCTTGAGCTGATGCTTCTCAATCACTCATCAATGGGAATGAACTCCATTTCCTAACTTTTTGTCCTCTTTCTCAACCATTTAATGTTCCATGCTCCCTCGGATACGTCTATATAAGACTATATTCACAAATAAACCTCTATTGAAGCCTTTTGGTACATGAGGTGTCAAAGAACCAAATGGAAGAGCAGAGAATAATCAATGCTCGCACCATAAAAATTGAGCATCTAGTACCTTCATCTTTATTATCTCAAAAAACAGAATAAATTCTCATAGTGTAAAAGTGCATTTGTGTGCAGGAGAATACAAATGCAAAACCATTATGGAGTATTACAACTTAAGTGCTACATATTTATCATAAACATGCATTAATATAAATCTACAATATTTAATATAAAAAAATATTAAACCGTTATTTCATTTTTTAATTATAGGAAATGTATTTCTCATATTGCATAAGATAATTTGTCTCATCCACGCAAAAGTGAATGAGACTCACTTTTTCTTCTTTTTCTCTCTCCTTCTTAGTAGGTCCCGCCCACTTTTTTGTGTTACAACATGAGAAAAATCACCCTTTAAGTATTATAATCTCATTTCCAAAATTCCATTAATTGATACAACTTCACCATCCATAATGTGGTTTTGGCATAGCTTCTACCTTCTTGCACATATAGTACTTCAAATTTTGTATCAGATAAATCTAATGCAAATGGAGAACCTACTCGTACATGAATAATGGTTGGCATGCAGATGCAAGTGGGAGTGGCCAAGAATTATCTAGAGGTGAAAAAGGAATGGTTCATCATGTCCAACAAAAAGTTTAGAACACTTTTTTGATCCCATTCCCCGTATGTGATTCCTTTCTTAATGTGTTATCCAAAAACAAGTTTTACTTACATGCAATCATAAGAAGAAATTTTTTTATCAGAATGAGAGAGACAAAGTAGCCAACTTTCTCTTTACTCTTTCTTTGTCTAGGTTGCTAAATAGTAAATAACGAGCTAAGGAACTCTGAAGTCCTTAAATAAAAATTTGGACCTTGCTAAAAGACTAGTCTGTCTCAGAAAATGGTGGAAAAAGCCATATAATATATGCTACTTCTTCTTGTTGAGTCACAACATGGTTTGAATTCGCCCCAACTATGAGAAAATCAAATCCCTTACTAAATAGTAAATAACGAGCTAAGGAACTCTGAAGTCCTTAAATAAAAATTTGGACCTTGCTAAAAGACTAGTCTGTCTCAGAAAATGGTGGAAAAAGCCATATAACTAAAAGCTACTTCTATGACAAGTGCAAGCTACATTAAATTCAGATTCCAAATATTGGTCACATAAGGGGAAGAGTATATAGTGCCAGCTTCGCACTTTATGCAAAGTGAAGGAGGCATTCTATTCTATTGTTAGAGAGGTGGAAAGCAAGGTTAATCAGCACTCAGCAACCCTTATTCTAAATGCTGCAACTTAATTTAATATCGCTTCTTGTACTCTTTTCATTTTAATTGAGAATAAAGTATGATTTGGACATGTCAACCAAAAAAAAAATATGATTTGGACTTCATGTTAATTAAGATTTCATTTGAAACTAACAACTACAATTAAATTGGTAATTTAATATTTGCTAATTATTGATGATTAAGATTGTTCACTGACACAAGCTGTATATGTTTGATGATCTTATACTTCATGAAATAACCACAAAAGCATGATGGAAAGAGAGAGCTATAGCAGTATAGTGCTATTGATGTGTGAATCTGATCACACTTTACCTCATGCAAAAGGGAAATATTCTTATGCACCATAAAAAAGTGTAAGGAATCAAGAACCCAGTATGTTGCTACTTGCTAGTGGGAGCATGGTTGTACAAAATATTAACCCTTCTCAGAAAATTAGGCTTTCTCACTAAATTCTCCAGAAACTGATACAAGATTGACAATTCTCATTTCTAAACCATCAAATTGAATGAGTGGTTTTCCAAGGTCCCCTACATTTACACCAACCACATGCAATTCACTATCAACAATACACAAGCACCCCACAATTGAACTAACTAAACCAAGTTTCTCTCACCCCTCATACTAAAATTTCCAAGATGACCAAAGTTACCTAATGCTAATTGATGACCTTTGCTTTGTCACACCATTATTGCAATAAACCTGACGCCAGAACATCATCAGCAACACTTATATTCTTCTTCAAGTACTATTATTTCTCTCTGTCTCTCTGTGTCCCTCTCTTTTTCATTTCTATACCTTGACTCAAAAACAAGTCTCTACAAAGAGAATGGTGACTCCAACACAGAGTTGGAGGCCTCAAAAGCCTACAATAGTGCTGTTACTTTTATGCATTTCACTTGAAACTTCAGTTGAAGAAGCCATAACATCTTCTAAGAAGTTAGACACTGATATGAAGTGTGGATCATGTCCTTGTGGATACACCTGCAGTGAACAACTTCCCCCACCTCCACCACCTCCTTGTTCACCACCACCATCATCACCACCACCACCACCTCCGCTGCCGCCACCGACACCATCACCACCTCCACCACCTCCAAAGTATCCCTCCTGCCCAGAGAATTGCAACCCTTTGTTGCCACTATCACCACCATCACCACCACCACCACCAAGGTTTATATATGTGCCTGTGCCAGGGCAACCTAAACCTTATACTTGGGTTTTTTATTACTCTGGTGCTGAAAAGAGAGTTGTGGGGTTGCTGGTTTTGGCTGCTTTGGGATCACTTTCAATGGCAACGGTATTTGGATGATTTCATGAAGCTAAGAAGTTTAGTCTAAATGTTTAATTCTCTTCCTTATTCTTGTTCACATTTTTTTTTCTATATTCAACTCAATTTTAATTTCCATGCACTTATGTCTTTCCTGGTCTAAACTTACAGGAAAATTGATTTTGATATATGTGATGCACAATAATTCAAAATTAACCTTAGCTGCAAAATTTCTACTAGTACTTGCCTGTATGTTGCTTTTCAGTTTTGCTATAATATGTATGATAATCATATTTTGAGGAACATCAACTCTTTTCGCCAGCTTGAAAAATATAGCTGCCATCATAAAGAAAAGAAGAATATGTACCTAGATTAAAATTTAGATCATGTAAACACGATGTCGCTATGTACTTATAATTTATAAAGTATGTGCCTTAAGATGTACCAAGATAAATAAATAAATAAAATAATGTGTCTTGATGTGAACAAAACATGAAAGTAATTAAACAGTCCCCGTTCTGAACCAATTGGAAGAAATTGAGGATTGGTTGGTTTGATCTATACAAGATGGCGCAAAGAGTAGTTGTTAAATCAGGTTTCCAACCTCCCTTTTTCATTCTTTCTTTCATTTTTCATTTCCACCTTTATTTGCACATTATTTCCCTTGTTAGTAAAGAATTATCTTAGAATTTAATATTTCTGTCGTAAAAGATAAAATTATCTCCTACACACATATAAAAGTGCAGGGGATCCATATTTTTTTCTTTTTCTATTTTCTCCTCACATGGCCCTATATGAGCCACATACACTTTTATATATGTGTGTGGAAAATAATTTTATTTCCTACAACATTGAACTCATTATTTTAACTCAAAAACTATTAATTAAATATCGTATTAATAGTTAATTTTATATTATTTTTTTTAACATCGTTGTTAATAAATTAACCAAGTGATATCACTCTTGATCCTAACATAAGACCTTAATGATTAATATATAACTTGTTATATTGCGGATAAGATAAAATGTGATTTGTTAAATAACTCAATTAAATACGAATCAATCAATTTACAAAAGTAAATTGATAAAGCATAATATAAGGATTATAATATAGGGTCGTTAACATTTTCTGCTGCGTCATAATCATTCTTTTGTTGGCAATACTTTTCACACCCTCAATCCATCTGCTTTTAGGCGGTATTCAGCTTTTAAAGGCTTAGTAATTCTTAACACTTTGTGTCACTTATTTAGCGTAAATTTAATGTACAAAAAATAGATCTATTTAAGATTTATAAATAAAATATTAATTGAGAAGTGTGAAGAACAACGATCCACGAGAAGGTCGTTAACCTTGTTGCCAATCTAATATAATGTTTTATGAGCAGCACTATATATGACGATTTATTTTTTTTTGATTCGTCCGTATTTGGTTTCGTAAAAACACTTAGCATTTCTGTTGTTTCATTCAGTGACAAAGTCCCAAACTTAGAGAAGCCATCAGAAAAGAGAAGGTACAATGATGCAAGAAGACAATTGTACATGCGCAATAGCTTACAAAGTTATATTTCTACTTCAAAGTTTTCCCAATTGTAATGAAAAAGGAAGGAGGATGTCAGAGAAGGGAGCTGATAAAATATCTACATGCCAAAGAAAAAACCAAAGAGAAGTTCTTTTATTGTTAATACATAAAAAATTATAAATATTAATTTTTCATATTTTATTTCATTATCCAAGCTTTCCAGTATATAATATTAAGTAACCTACAGGTTAAATACAGTGGCACATAATCGAAATAACTCATTGCCTCCCTGAATCGGATGCCTCATAATAATAGTCAATCATGACAATGCAATAGAATATCATAGGCCGAAGAGCATCAAATCTGCAAGGCTGCACTGCTAAATCCCAGGTCTGAACCTGGAAGAAGTCTACAGGATTTTGATGCTCCAGTGCAAATGCGTACATAACATTAATATACTCTACTCATTCATACAGCACTGCAGTTCAATGCCTTGATTATATTACGATGCCAAATTGCAGTGTCTGGATCAAATCTCAATTCCCATGTAGGCCAATAATGCAAATCTTGCTTCAATGTTAGGACTCGTGGCTTCCCATTGAGGTGAATTGTCTTTACACGAACAAACTCTCCATGCTCTAGTTCCTGCCAACATTCAAGGAATAATTATAATACATATATAATCTAAGAGAATACCGAAAAAGAAGCTTGGCTACTCCTAGAAATAAATGTGTAGCAACAAAATCGTGATGTCATGTTATGAAACAGTACTATCAGATCCTGACAAAAAATAACTATTTTTCAAGAAATGTGCATATTTCCTAGTCGTAAAAAGCAGTAGTTTGTAGCAGAAAAAGACCGCGAACACTTAGAGGCACATCAGAACTCAGAAGCATCACACAGGTTTACTAATTCCATAATTGTTTCATGCTGATAAGTAAGGGCAATCATTTTCTTTTTTTAAAGGAGAAATTTTTTCTCCTAACTCATGGCATAAGTGGGTCTCATCTTAAAATTTTTTCTTTCTCCACTATTTTATAGACCCAATTTTTGCCATGAGTTACTAATAGGAGAAAATGTTTTCCCAATAAGTAATAACACAACTTACAGTAAGTGGGTAAATAGATTTCATCATATAACATAAAACGCGTACCATATCATATCATGTATTTAAGCTCTAAATAGGAAGAAAAGGGAGGTAACTTTGCTTATAAATGAAAATTGCATCTATGCGTAGTAAATTCCGTACCTTTGTCACATCAGCGAAAGAATCTAGATTTGGAGTTGGTTTACCATTAATTTCAACTATCCACTGAAGAGCATATAGACCATATCTATGTACAGGACTCCCATGACACCACCTGTGAATTTGACAAACTTTGTAAGCAGATGCTAAGTCACACGAGCGCAATGCGAGAGCAAATATTAGATAAGATGTACTATGTCTACATTATTTATAAAAAATTTATTTATTCAAAGGTGAACCCCAATATACGAAGTTTCCTGACTTTGCAAGGATAGGGGGTGAGGCTTGCCATCCAAAAATTACGTATTCATAAAAATTAATAAAATTATTAAAGATTTGCTATTAGATAAATATTTTAAACTAATATCCATGAAAAATCAAAATAAAAGTATCCATTAAAAAATAGTAATGAACAATAAAAAAGGATAAGATTATTTATTTATAATATATTATTTTTAAAAGAAAGAAACTGTTGTATGGATTCCAAAACCACACTGAGATAAAAACACAATATGATCAGACCATGAAGGTAGTGTGCAAATTTGACAGAGCGAATCTTCGAGCTGTTCATGAATCCAATCTCAATCTGACAATCTGCACACTGGTGTGCAGAGCAGGGCAGAGAGGTACATGGACAAGTAGCATGACATAATGCAAATGTATCAAGACAAGTGCTCAAACTCTGTAATTAAGCAGATGTGGTGTGGAGAAGTTGAGCCAGGATGTTGGATAAATATGTCATATTATTATTTACTGATTCAGACCTTACATTTGATTATCTAGTCCGAGATCGGAGGCCATCACATGAAGTTGACATGACAGCATTTTTGTAAGCATAGGATGAACACATGGTCAAAGTGAGCTTGCTAAACACTTCACTACAGTACGCCCTCAGACAATTGTAATATAAACATCCTACCATGCTGCTATCCATTAATCAGGCACTTTACCCTTTTGCAGAAATAAAAATTTGCAAGCACAAAGTTAAAATCATACCTTGCCACATATACACCATGACCTTCTTCAGGGAGAAATCCAAGAGCACGTACTGCTGGATGTGGATCTTGAACAATACAACCACACCAATTAATTGCACGAGTTGTGCCATTTCCATCCCTAACATCTGATCCCACGAAAAGTTCAACCTCTCGTCCCTGATCGACAACCGCACAAATGAATGATTAAGCTATAACCCACGTGCCTCCATAAAGAAGACAAAAAGTTCATGCAGCAGGCTCCACAAACTCACAATCCAAAGAAAGAAATAAAATAACTCTAAAATGAGAGCAAATATTCTCACATACCTGCCGAAAAATAGTCAGGTGAAGCTTCCCATCATTGGTAGAAGATTTGTCTAAAGCTTGGCAAGCATTTTCAATGTCATGGAAGCATGTGACTGGTTCTTTATTGATTGCTAAAACCATGTCCCCTTGTTCTAAAAGATTCTCAGCCTTTGATCCAGCCAAACAACCTTTAACACGTAAAACCTGTCGTCTTATTGGGTCTTTCTTAACAAGTGCCTACAATAATTGTCACCAAAAACCATTAATACCAAATCAGGACAATGGCAATATCAAAGCTAGTTCTTCCAAGAAGTGAAAGAAGGTAATGGAATCTAATAACTAAACAATAGATTAACAAAGAGAGATCACAAATTATGGTCTTGCTTGAAATGTTTCTTAAAGTAAAGATGGACAAAAGATACACAGGAAGACTGTTAGCATTCTAGAGGGAAAACAACAAACAGCGAGACAATATACCATGAAACGGATCAAAGAGACAGGAAACTAGATAATAGAGATATAGAACTGTGTATCTGTTATTGAGATACCGTAGAACAAGGAGAAGCTCCATCAGAAAAGGGTTTCCCCTTCGTAACTGAGTTCCAAGCCTCGGTTCAACTGACAGAAATAGCCCCATCCATCTTCTGTACAACATATCCACCTAATTAACTACCACTCTACTGTCTTACCACTTGCCAGCTCATTTACAACCTTTGTAATTACCCTAACTGTCTAACTGTTTTTCCCCTTTGCTCCTATGCAAATACACCTTCCAGTCCCTCTCTTCATTAAGCTGAGGTCTAACCAAAAATGAAGACAGCTTGTCACCAGTACCAACCCACAATTTCAATTCAAGAACAAAAATCACAAGAGAAACTATTTGGGTATACTATACTGCCACCTTACGATATTTGTCTAAACTACACTCACATATAATCTTGTTTCAAAAAGTAACAATAACCTCCCCCACTTGTAGTACATGCCACCCTAGATGCTGTTTTAAAGAATTAATATTATGCATGCTACATGGAATCATCTGTAGAGATGAAAATACAAAGACAAGGGAGGTCAGACAAAAAATTAAAAGGTCAAACAGTCGGTGTAATTTCTGAAACAAGATGGTAATTTAGGCAAACCTCAAAGGAAGTTAGTGTAATTATTCAAATCAATTTTAGCCACAACAACTTGTGACAACCACAGTCATTATAAATAGCATATAATTTTCTTATAGTGAAACCAAATGGTTTTTACATTAATCATCCAAGGAACAAAACTATTTTTCTACGTGTTGGAGGCATCTGATGCTGGTGCATTCAGTTAAAATGAATGCTAGGATCATTAAGAATACACTCTCATATTTTCTTTTGTTTCAGAGGATGCATTTGCCAGAGGCGTCTTTCAGGAGTTTGCCAAATTTAGATTCTTCATGACATACAAAGGGATTGAAGGGCTCTTTGCCTTCTAAATTTACTTTTGTTCCAATGTAAGTTTCCTTCTTAAAATGAAACTTTTATACCCTTTTTGCACTCTTACATCATTGCCTTGTAAATAAAATTTCATTTTATCCAATAAAAAATATTCTTTACATCAGAACTATTCAAAATATTTATTCCATAATTTATCTATGCTCTTCATTTCAGTTGTTTAACAGATAGTAAAATTTAAATAAACAAACAAACTCTGATGACTTCTGATTGCCACAATGAACGCTTACAAGGGTCAGTAGATAGACCTTATACTGAGCTTAATTCACACACACAATCCATACAACAAAAGACCGGTGACTGGTGAATAAACTTTCAGTTTTCACAACATAAATACTTCAGCTTCAATCGAGCTCATAAGCTTCTCTCGTGTAATCTTATGTTGCTAACATCTTATCAAGTGTAGGAAGAGCTTCTTAAGCAGAAGGAATAAAATCTTAAATTCTTCCACTGATAGATAATCATAAATATCGAAGGCTGTAACTTTGCATTCTTTTAATTGCTAAAATGAAAAATATTCTTAAAATATTGCACATTAAAAAGAAAGTAAATACCGTACAGGTAAAAGCACAAACTATAAATCACCAAAAAAAAAAGCACAAACCATAAAGGGAAGACCTCTACCTGAATCCAATCATCACTTAATCCAAAACTCCGAGCCTTTGAAAGCAATGTTGGATAAAGTTCAACCTCTAAAATTCTAACAAGTGGCATAGGCCTTTTGACACCATTTATGAGAAGTGGTGGCCCATTTGCACCAGATACAATCTTGTCAAGGACCTGACTTATTGCATAAATTGGAATACCCCTCACAAATTGATGATCTTCTGATGAAGTGCAACCAAATTTCAGCTGGAACAAGGGATTTCAGCATCAGCAAAAATAAATAAAAAGAACATCACAATTCATAATCAGGGTTCATCATATAAACCCCCCCCACGGCCCGGAAAAAAAAAAAAAAAAAAACACTTCCCATTAAACCCTAACTAGTGAGGGTAGGGATGAGAACAATCCTTATACGTAACCTTACCCTTCCCTTCCACAAAAGATGAAAATAAAATTAAATAAAAAAAGTTATACATAATTACTATTTAAAAATGATTCCCCAGGAGTCTCACCCAACCTCACCCCCAAAAACTATACTTGTGGCATGTTTTGTAGAAATAAAGTTAAAAATAGGACTGAAATTAATAATTAAAAATAACTGCATGCTTTCTTGGTATAAAAACAGAATGAACAAATCATAATGGACACCATATATGATGAGCAATGAAGTGATAATGCAATGAGAACAGCCAAAACAAATATACATGTTTTCCACTGATTAACCCTTCTTTTTATGTTACAGATACAGCCAATAAGAATAATATATAATTAATATTTATAATTGTAGTTTTTATTCCTCTCGACTTTCTATTGTGCCATCAAAGTGGTATAAAATAATTTTAGTAACCCATTTATAATATTCCCCACAGAGACAAAATTACAGTATTTCCATTGCACTCCGTTTTCCCTCTAGAGACCTTTAAAACTATCCAGTTTACCCCCTCCACTCAAGCACATCTAGGATATAAAAAAATCACAGAGAAAATTGCCAGAATTTTCACCAAAATAGTGTGGCATGTTAGTTTACTCTTAGATGGATGAGTGGTCCCTGCCATTTTATTCCATCCAACAAACCTTAGAATTTGTGGCTATTTCATTCTAGCTGCTTAGTATTTCCCAATCACATATTTTAATCTTTCTAAGACTTGGACCGACCGATTAAAAAAACTAGTTTTCATACAAATTATTTTATTCTTTAACTTTAAAGATTTGTTATTCACTTTTGTAAAAGCCATGTTACTTCAAAGCCGTAAAAGGCCTTTCTTAATTAATATTAGAATTTTAAATGAAAAGGAATAATGGCATATAGACTTCAAGGACCAACGAACCATCAGGTAGCGTTTTGAAGTTTGAGTAAAATTTGTCTTCTCTCGTCTCTTTCCAGTTTTCATCTTTCTTCTCTTTTCCTTCTTCTACGAGGACAGAGCTGTTTGAAGTTAGGCTTTATTATGTTAAACAAATGAAAAGACCGAAAACTACCATAGTACAAATAGAATGTTGAAAGTCCCTCATCAGGGTATTTTACTCATTATGGTATCATATATTGACAAAGTCTAATAATTCTTCTTTAATTTCTATTCAGAGATTAGTATTAAGGTAGTATCAGACTGCGTCAATACAAAGGTCATTGCTTCAATTCGTCCTAGTTGTTCTTCATCAGTAAGTCATTTATAAGTTCCACCATAAGCCCTTGCTAAGGCATGCGGCTTATTGATAATTGATACTTAGTACACTTATTTGTTACTATTGAGTAGTAATTTTACGATCATTTAGTGTTTAAATAATAGTATTTTAGGCTGAACTGGATGTTGGGTTTTTGATTGAGTTTAATTTGTTTTTCAAGATAAAAATCCATATTTACACTGTTACAGTATCTTGAGCATAACTTTTGTTCTAGGTATCCTATTAATCTCATTCTTGTTCCATTTTGCAGATAACTCGGAGAGCTACAAATGTATGAAGACATGAAAGCCAAATTCGGACAAGAAAATGGTCAAAGTTGGAGCCAAAGTCAGAAACGAGATGATGAAATTTTAGTTAATTAATTGGGCTTAAGTTTGTATTGGGAACCCAATGTCTATGAGGCTCAAAGCCATTATTTCCGTTTTATTTCCTTTTATTTTAGGTCGGTTTTGTGAAGCCTTTAAAAAGACATGATCAGGAATCCCTATAGTTCAGTTTTTAGTTTTCGTTTGAATTTGTGCTTTATAGTTTTCAAGATTAATACAATTTTCGTTTTTCAGTCTTCTGTTCTTTGCATGTTCTTCGTTTTCTTTCTTCAATTTTCATTTTCTACTTAGCCATACAAGGCTAAGCATCCTTTAATCAATCCAATGATTAACGATTCCATGGTTGAGTCCGGAGGACCTGCGCGATTGTGAGTGTTGAATCTAAGATCTATGATTGCACTCTAGGGAAGGGATTAAACGTTAAATTTAACATTTAGGTTAATTAACCCAATGATCTTAAGTCGTACGGGTTGACACTCACGATTGCGGGAGTAGACGCGTCGTATTCAATCAAACGCTAAGCGATCGTCTAGATAGGAATTCTGCTAAAACTTGCTCGTTTTCTTTTTGAAATTATATTTTTCACTTGCATGCATAAATATGATAGAGGCCTTCCTTCTTTTATTTTTCCCACTTTGGCCAGATAGCCATCCCTTGCATTATATTCTCCTTGGTTAGCCCCTTTGTCCCTTTTCATATCATTCTTATCTTAGCCACATTACAAGCCTAAGAGTAAAACCATTTGATCTAGCACCTTGAAAATTTATTGAGTATTGGTTTCACCTTAGTGTGGGGATTGTCCGAGACGTGCAACATTTCAAGTGTGGGGGGAGACATTGCATTGACTTGGTCATTGTGTTAGTATAAATAGCTAATTGTTGAATTATTATTAAAAAATTGCTGAAATATATATATATATATATATATATAGAGGTAGGATCCTTTGACACCTCGTCTGAGAGCCGTTAGATCAAAAAAGATCAACGACTCTGATTTGTATGCATGTGACACCATTGATCTTTTTTATCTAACGACTCTCAGATGAGGTGTCAAATTTGAAATTTGACACTGGTGTCAAAGGATCCTACCTCATATATATATATATAGAAAAAGAAGAGAAATGCTGGGAAAAAAAAGCTGAAAAAGAAGATATATATATATATATATATATATATAGAAAAAGAAGAGAAATGCTGGGAAAAAAAAAGCTGAAAAAGAAGAGAAAAGAGATACAAAAAAAGAGAAGAGAAAGAAATGATGAAAGAAAGAAAAATGGAAAAGAGAAAGGAAAAAGGAAAAATAAAAAGAAAAATGTTTATTTCAGTGATTTTGTATTATCTTTTTCTTGTTTTTGTTTATCCTCGTTTCAGTTTTGTTTCTTTAGTTTAGTTCTTGACTAATTCTCTTTTAAATTTTTTAAGTGCTTAGCCTCTTATTTCCATACTTATCCATACCTTCACCCTAGCCCCATTACAACCTTGAATAAAAAGTCCTCTTGATTTGTGCATGCATGTGTTTTGAGTAATGGAGAAGTAGAAGTTGAGCAAGCCTATGGTAGGGAGATTTTCTTGAGTGGAATTTGAGTGATACACTTGCTTACCCTATACACTTGAGAGATTGATTGAAAGCATCCCTTGAGAGACCATTTTGCATGATTAACATTATTAAATGAGATTACCATGTTTTGTAATTTGAAGATGAAGGAACATTTGTCTTGATTTCCTGTATTCTTGACAATTGTTAGAAAAGATAGGTTTATCTTTTAGTCTTTGTGATTTCCTTAGTTTTGCTTTAAGTCTTAATTTTGCTCAGAAGTGCAAAAGGATAAGTGTAAGGGAATTTGATAATTGATATTTAGTATACTTATTTGTTACTCTTGATTAGTAAATGTTTAAGTAATGGTCTTTTAGGCGGAATTGGATGCTGGGTTTTTTATTGAGTTTAATTTGTTTTTCAAGCTAAAAATTCTGATTTACACTCTTGCAGTATTTTGAGTATAACTTTTGTTCTAGGTATCTAATTAATCTCGTTCTTATCCCATTTTGCAGATAACTCAGATGTTAAGAAGACATGATATCCAAATTTGGACAAGAAAATGGTCAAAGTTGGAGCCAAAATCAGAAACGAGATGCTGGAGTTTTAGTTAATTAATTGGGCTTAAGTTTGTAATTGGGAACCCAATGTCTATGAGGCCCAAAGCCACTTAATAAGAACCTTGGTATGCACCATCCCAAAAGCTAACTCAAAAGGTGGGAGTGTCCAAGACCTTATAAACCCCACATTAGTTACACATACAACCAATGTGGGACTCCAAGTCTCATACCTTGCAAATGGGTCCTAACATTCCACCACACTCCGCAACCCCAGCGCCCAGGCGGGCTGGCTTTGCACTAGTCTTTTTACTAGCCCTGGGCGAATACTGCAATGCCAACGTCACCAGCCGCGCCGCTCGATTGCAACTGAAAGAGATAGTGGAAGGCTTTGTACCATTTGATAAGAATCTTGGGATGTATAACACCTCGCACTTCTAAATATAAATATTAATATATTAAATGAGAATTAAAAGGAAGGATTAGTGAAAATCAGGCCAAAATACAAAGAAAGGGCAAAACGCTAAATTAGCCATGCACACAACCCTAGGAAGGAAATTAAGTAGAAGGTCTCAGATGATAAAAATAACCCTGGAAATGGATTCAGAACGAAAAATTGAGTGGATAGGCAAGTTTCAGAACATTCAGTGAATAGTATTTTTACCGGGTAAAAATAATGCGGTACGATTGCACCGTAAAATGTGCCGATTGAATTTTGAGCTCTAGGTTTTAAATGAGTTATAAATGGCTTATAGACCTAGGGAATATGATTTCTGACAAAATTTGATGGAAATAAGTTAGTTTGGGGAAGCGTCAACTTAAAACAACATTTTCTCCGAACGACTGGAAAACTCCGGATTCATCTGATCAAGTATAATTAAAAGACAATGGTTAATGTTAAAAATTAGAATTTCTAAATAGGTTTTGAATTTATGGACGTTTAGTGGAATTGGAGGGAAATTCAAACGAATTTGAAACGCGTGAGGTGGCGGTGGGCCCCACCACACTTAAGTCCACTTAAGCCACCTAAGATTCACTATTCATCATCATCCTTCTCCCCCCTTCTCACTCCAAAACCCGCGCCCTCCCCCTCTCCCTTGCTAATTTTTCTTCAAACTTTCTCCTTCCATTAATCACTCATCCAAGCACCAAATCATGAAAAGTTTGACTTGAATTTTATTGTTCCATCACCTTCTAAAGCCATTGGTGGTACTCCTAAGCCTTGAAAGCCATTAGTTTTTGAGATATCTCCTCCCTAAGTCCGCGGCCAAGTTGCTTAAATTTGTGTTCATGGAGTTCTAGATGCTCCAATGGTGGAGTATGTTTAGGAGGAGCCTTGTGCCTAGCATTTGGGTAAGTTTCTTCACCATTTTAACGGTTTAATCTTTGGATTGAGTTTAAGAACCCTAAAAGGGAAATTGATGATTTGTTATGTTAGAGAGCTCAAATGGAAAATGTGTATTAGATGATAATGTCTTAGAATGATGTGTTAGAGCTAGAAATGCATTGAAAATTATTGGTGGAGAATAAGATTTTGTAACTTCGAAAATTTTGAGGTTGTCATGACTTTGAGTTTTGAAAATGTGTTAGGATGGTATTTGTGAGTTGTTGTATGATTGTATGTTGATTTAATGGGATTGTATGAGGTGTTGAGTGGTTAAAATTGATTGGAATTCCTTGGATGTATACCATTCTGCAATTCGACCTTTAAAGGAAAATTAAGTAGTGGATGTTGTTGGAAATTATTTGAGTGATGTAATATGTGTTAAATGGTAATTGGATGGGTTGTGTGGTGGTTTGAAGGTTGGAGAATCAATGAAAAATAAGTGATGGTGTTGAGAGTTGTAAAGGAACCTAGAGCGAAATATTAGGCAAAACGACGTTTAAAAGACATAGAATGAAAAATGGCACTTGGTATGGCCTTTTGGCAACCTAAGGATGCATAATAAAATGAGAAAGAAAATTTAGAAAAATAAAATGCAAATTTGCACTTGTTTGGCCGAACCTACAAGGGTGTAGTAAGGGAGGTTTTGACGTTTTTCGTATTCTGACAGAATTGTCGTGTACTGATGATTCGTACATGGTTGTTGTAGGTTGCCGTACGTTGATTTGAACCCCGAACCGTGAGTCGGTGGATTGCCCTTGGTCCTGGACCAAGTGGGATTGAGCTAAGTGATTGGAATCATGCTTGTATAATTGGTAATTGCATGATTTCGTATGAGTTTTAAGTAATTGGGAATGTCCTCTGTGTAGCCATTTCTGTGAGGAACGAGCTCGAAGGATATACTGCTGTGGAGCTAAGTGAAGAGGCTTATTGAGGTAACCTCTTGGTACTGGGGCTTGTTCCCCTTGTGTGTTCCACTATGCCCGTTGAGGGTGATGGTAGGAAATGTATATGAGTAATGTAGAATAACATGATCATGCATGTAGTATGTATGTTGGTACATAGGTACCGAGTCTCTTGCCAGTAGACAGTTTGCCTTCGGGCGTTTCGGACTTCCACTGGATAGGTCTCCGAGAGGGAGTTCCAGTTGACCTAATGTCGTGGTGTGTAATCCGGATAGGAGCACACTAGGAAGTCTCGGGTGTATATGGATGGGAGGGGTACCTTGGTTGTTGTTCTAGGAGCACGCCTTAGATGAGACCCGTAGGCTTCTATGCCGAGCCATTAGACAGGACGTTGCGTGGTATTGGTAGCTACCATTCCAGCTTCGTCGTATTTTGTATCCCCATGTTCCCCAGTTTCTCTAAATCCCTTGCTATATCCCATTTTTAGAGATGTTGTTTTATATTTATTTATATGCATCGAAGTGAGCCATTGGGCAGAGTATTCTCCAGAACCTCTGGGTTACTAAGATATATTCGTATATCTCACCCCGTCTTGGGGACTTTATTTCAGGAGGTAGCAGTGGTGCCGGAGCGGCGGGCAAGAAGCTCGTAGGATGACTAGTTGGAGCACTTTTAATATTTTGCATTTTGGTGGCCATTGGGCCTAGGCTAGACTTATGGCATGCCGTCTTGGGGACTTTATTTCAGGAGGTAGTAGTGGTGCCGGAGCGGCGCGCAAGAAGCCCGTATGATCACTAGTTGGAGCACTTTTAGTATTTTGCATTTTGGTGGCCATTGAGCCTAGGCTAGACTTAGGGCATGAACATTTCATATGTATGTAAGAGCTGATTCATAGTCATATTTGTTCATGTCATTTTGCCTAAGTCTAGTTGTATATGTCATGTTAAGTTTTATGTTTTATGATGTAATGTAAAGTCATGAATTTGTAAGTTGTAATATGTAATTGAGAGGTTATAAATATTGTATTTGGACATTGTGTAAAGAGAAGTATGTGTAATACGATGGAAGGGCCTTAGGCCTATTTTAGGATTTGATTATGTGTATGATTAGCAAATGCATGAAATTGGACTTTGATGATTGAAACGTAATAAGTATTGATAAAGGAAGAAAAATGCTATGAATCTTATAATGTAATATAAACTGTGGTGGGTTGTAAGAGCCCCAAGGCATTGTTGGTCCTTGTGTGTGCCACCCATTGATTATTAGGTACATTTGAGGTCTTAGAACACATTGGCGAATTTGGGGATTTTTGTAAAAACAAAGGAAACTCTGGCGAATTTTCGGTAAATTGGCAGAATTTAGGCGAACTTCGGGAGAGCATATCTCCCTCCACAGAGGTCCGATAGGGACGTGCCATACGCCATTTTGAAGGTTGAGATGTCCTCTACCTTGTGGTAAAATTTGGTGGAATTCTGGGTAATACGTTGGCCTGGAGGAGGCAGAGAGCACAAGCTGCCCATTTGCTTACTGCACTTGTGGCAGTTCTGGACCAGTTTTGGGAAATTTATTCCCGCTTCGTTTCTTGGTCAAATTAGGTGTATGATATATCAAATTGAAGGTTAAGGTGTATAGTTTGTCGTATAAAAATTTGAGAGCAAATGGTTTAGTGGATTTTCTGCAGTAATTCGTTTAGTGGGGGATGTTTGGAGCTGTTTGGGGTTGGCTGGCAACTTTGCTTGTCCAACTTCAAACGACGATATCTGGAGCAAACGAGATCGAAATAACTCGTGTGATAGCTTCCTAGAAAGGTAATTGAGTGTAGAATAACATATCAAAAGATGAGAGCTTCACGCAATGCGGTTTGTCTGCAGAAATTTAGAGAACGAACTATGTTCGGATGGGTAGAAAACGTAAAATTGAGAAATTAGCTAAGTGGGTTTATGGGAACCCCTTAGGGGGCGTTTGGTTGAGGAGAAATTTCTTGAATACTAGGGAAATGTAATTGATAGGGAAATAGTTGGAAAGTGAGTTTGGTAGGAATGTTGAAAAAAAGTTGTTTGGTTGGGCAAAATTTTACCAGGAAAATTGGATTAAATTTTGTGAGTCTTTGTTTGGTTGAAAGTAAAATAATGATGGGAAAATGGGTGGAAATGACTAAACTAACCCTTGTACTTGAATTTTTGAATGTCAAGAACGATTTTGAAAACATTTCCAGTTCAGTGTGCGTCGACATTCGAAAACCCCTTTATGCATGAGTTATCTTTGTATTTTATTTGAGAGAGGTTGAATGTGGTGTTTGAGCATTATGCCTTCATCAGTGTGCAGAGTTTTCTTCTTACCACGGTATATTTTATTGTTCGCTTCCAATAAACTAATGAAAGGAACAGAAGAGGAAAAATTATGCCATCCAAAAAAGGTGTACGAAGAGTACAAGAGGCATGAAGGTCTAAATTACAAGCTTGCTTGCAGAAAATATTGTATGCAAAAACGAAAGAGTACAAAAAATAGACGGATACCGAAGCGGTGACAGGACTTACCGGAATAGTGTGGTCAACACTCTTTGCGAAACAACAGATTTCAAATTCAAGTTTTTTTATCACAGAGTGAACTTACCGGAGCGGTGACAGCACTCTTACCAGAAAATATTAAAGCAGATGTTGTGTTCTTAAGTGTTTTTTATCATACATCAAAAGAAGTAAAGAACCATCGAACCAGATTTCACAACTGGAGTGAAACTATGAATGAAAACCAAGTTTCAATTTTATGACCTCACCGCCTACCACAGCCATTGGAGCAAATCTTCAGTCATGCTTGTATTGCACGGATGTAATCACAAGAGGGTAAATATGTAAGATTTTTTGTTCACCTCTTTTCATTTCCCTAGTTTTCTTGAAATACTACCTCTCAAATGGTAAACTTCAACATAGAAACAACTCCCTTTTTGCATGCAATTCACGATGGATGGGGAAAACATTTTGGTGGGCAAGTTTTTGTTTTCCTTCTACCAAACGTTGGCAACATAGAATCCCAATATAAGATGGATGAGGATCTAAAAATAATCCTCCAACCAAACACCCCCTTAGTGACTTGTATAGAGTAAAATAAGCTATAAAAGTAGTTTAAATAAGTATTCCGCAAAGAGTTTACAGTGATGGTCACAACTTTTATTTATTACGCTTTTTACGGTTTTAAATGCTCGCATAATAAACGGAAAAAGTTTACTCGCATTTTTATAAATGAATTGCTGTGATTGTAACTGCGCTTAATATCATAATTAATGTTAACAATACCGATGTACAACGGGATGTTATAGGATGTACCACCTCAAAAGCTAGTTCAAAGGGTGGAAGTACCGAAGGCTTTATAAACCCCACATTAGATGCCCATGCAACTAATGTGGGACTCCAAGTCCCATACCTTGCAAATGGGTCCTAAACCATTATTTCCGTTTTATTTCCTTTTATTTTAGGTCGGTTTTGTGAAGCCTTTTACAAAGGCATGAATAGAAATCCTTGTAGTTCCGTTTTTAGTTTTCGTTTGAATGTGTTTTACAGTTTTCAAGATTAATACAATTTTTGTTTTCCTTTCTTCTGATCTTCGTATGTTCTTCGTTTTCTTCAATTTTCGTTTTCTACTTAGCCATGCAAGGCTAAACGTCCTTTAATCTAGTCCAAGGATTAAGGATTCCATGGTTGAATCCGGAGGACCTGCGCCTCCTTTGCATTCAATTCGTTTCTCTTCCCTTAACTCAGATTGAACATGGCGTTATTGTGGGTGTTGAATCTGAGACCTGCGATTGCACTTTAGGGAAGGGACTTGTTAGAGATATATAAAACCATTAATGTAACATCACCCAATAGCTTAAGCTTTTGGGTTGAATTGGTTTTATACATGGTATCAGAGCCTCGGTGTCACGGGTTCGATCTTCACCGCCCCCCACTTTCTCTTGTGGAATTTCTTAGCACAGGTACAATGGGCCTGATGCATCATCCACCCTTCAAGCTCAATGGGCTATTATATAAAGGGGGGTGTTAAAGATATATAAAACCATTAATGTAACCTCACCTAACAGCTTAAGCTTTTAGGTTGAATTGGTTCTTTACAAGATTAAAGTTACATTTAACGTTTAGGTTGATTAACCCAATGATCTTAAGTCAAACAGGTTAATACTCTGCGATTGCGCAAGTAGATGCGTCGTATTTAATCAAACGCTAGACGATCGTCTAGAGAGGGATTTCTAAACGAATGCAGGGATTCCAATTTGTTTAGGATCAACCACAATTTTGGGTAATTATTTATCCAATGATGTGAATCCTAATTCTTGAGTTGGTTGCTTTTGAATTGATAATTTCCGTTTTTACAATCTTAATTTACTTTTCGTTTTTAATCGCATAAAACCCCCTTTTTTACTTTCTGTTTTTAATTGATCGATTAAGTTCCTTGCAGATTCCTTGAGAGAGACGAATCCTTATAACCTGATAATTTGACGAGAGTTCGACGGCTCACGCCTCTTATCCTGACCTTGAAATAAGGCAACCTCATAGTCATCTCTCCCACTAAACTTCTATTAACCAAAAAAATAGAAATCAAAATTAAGGGTTTATTAGTGTCAATTGTCAAGCAACAAACTTTACTAAAAGTTTAAGCTATTAGAACAAGAACCAAGAGTAATTCTTACTAGAATTTCTAATACACCCTCTCACGCAAAAACAAAAAGGAAAAAAAGGTTTTAAGCACAGGAATTACACGGGGCACGGGCCTACCCAGGTATTATGCTGAAATTAATTTAACAAAGAAAAAAGGAGCAGAAAGTTTGAACTTTTGACAGTTTAGTCAAAAAGGCACTCATGTCAAATGATGAAAACTCTGCTCGGAAAATGCTCAAAAATGGATTTTATTAATGTCTTGAGAATTAATTTACCATCCAATTTTAGTATTTTTTCGTATCATGACCCCAATGAAAAATATCCATATCCATCCCAGCAAGCGGAGAATAAGTGTTATAAACCTGAGTAGAGAAGCTTCCCCATATAGCTTGGACCCTTCCTTGTTCGTCTGTTAGCACACCCGAAAATGTACTACCAAAATCTGTATTTAAACACATGAAAAGTAAGACATTAATCCGCATAAGTAACATGCTGGTAAAAAAGTAAAACGGAAAGAAAAAAAAATAAAAAATAACTTGTCCAAATTTACCAGTATCCAGCTCAATTACTTCCATATTGGTTGCTCTGTAACGTGGGGAATCAGCAGATCCTATATTTAATGCAGCACAAGGATTGGTAACAACTGATTTCCTAGAAGTTGCTTGAAGGCTTCTACTCAACCCCACAAGGTAAACAGAATCCCCTCGACGTAATGCCGGCTCTGGACAAGAAAATGTACTAAATATGAGCCTTTCCTCAATATAGATAAATGATTGTGGAAGTGCATGTGCCCTCAAAACCTCTGCCTTCTCACATCATATAAATCTAAAATGTAAACTTTTTCAGACAATCTCATTTGACCCTTAAAATGTTCTCTTATCTGTTGCTAGAGTTATTTAATCATTTATCAAAGATTCAAAATCAATAAACTTCCACACAAAAAAGCAAAACTATCAAATATCAACTACCAAAAGTTAATCACGTCCACAGTTATCACGCTACCCTCACTGGTATGATAAGTGTTCCTTGAGAGAAAGGGGACCAAAGAAATTGGACCTCAGAGCAGCAGCAAGTAAAAAAATCCCAAATTCTTTTTTCTTTTCAGTCCCTAGGGGGAGCCAGTTAGCTTTTCTCCATTCAGCCAAGGAATGGATAGTAGTCTTTATGGGTCCGTTGCAGTCACATTAAAACAGTAGAAATTAGCAATTACATGGTGAAACCCACCTGGAAGTAACTCTGCAGCGCGAACCACTGAGGCGCCAACAGGTCCCAAAGCAGAGGGATCATACGATATGAGAGCATAATTGTGGACAGGATGGAGAAATACCACCTACAATTAAGAAATAGGGACAAGAAGCTAAAGAAAGACAGTTTTCATGTTTATTCATTTATATTAGGACCCCATTCTTTTAGAAAGATTTACCTCTCCTGGAATTTCAACTGGGAAAGCAGCGAAGGATAGCATCACATCAGAGGAAGATATTGCAACTGTATTCTTGTCAACTGCAACTAATCCCATATCTTGAGAGTGATATATTATGACACCAGTTCCAAAAAAGTGCTGTGAATGAACGCCATCAAGCATACAAGATGGAGGAACATGAACCTGCATTTCCCACAGGAATTTAGTATAACAAGTTTCAAGGTATATGATTACATTTCCATGAATGACATTTTTAAATACTATGGCCAAGAATGTTATTTTTGGGTAAATTCAAAAGCATCTCAAATGATGGGAGAAAAAAAGTGGGAGGGAAAGTGAAGATTAATAGTTGGGTAACAAAATAATTTCCATTACTACGGGAAAGCAACATACTCACCCCTCATCATGGGAATGAAAATAAAGCAAAACATGGAAATGTCACTTTCTTGGGAATCAATAACGTTTAATAATTTTTAAAGCTTGTCCCAAACATAAAAATGTCATATTCCCTAGTATACTTTCACAGAAATAACTTTACAATCCTTGTAACAAACACAACCTTAAAAAAAGATTACTTGATTGTTAGTAAAATTGTTAAGTCAGACATCATAACACAAACAGTAGGACAGGTTGCTAATGAAGAACATGTAGGAGACACTGAAGTAAGCTGATACGCATCAATTCTAGAAAATTCTGGGATATGCTAAATAAACTACTATAAATATATGGGTAAAGGATTTCTCCAGTCAATGGAGATAAGTTATCTCCGGTGAGCCCAAAACGACGTCATTTTAGGACTGAAATCAAGGTGTTTTTGTAATTATAATATATTGCAGGGTTATATTAGTTTTTATCATTATAATTTTTTAATCTTATAACCCCAAACCGACGTCATTTTGAGCTCACTAGAGATAACTTTATCTCCGGTGACTGGAGAAATACTTTTCCCTAAATATATAAACCTGAATATATCGCTAAATAGTACCGAAATTAAAATTAACATAGTTAGGCTTATTATCTTATCATTTCCCCCAAAACAAAAAAAAACAAACCAAACCCCAAAAAAAAAACAAAATTGAACTTCAATGGTCAAAGCTTTTTGGGTCAGAATGAAAGTTTTCCCTGTTCCAAATATCCGAAACATACATCAAAATGCAACTAATCATAAGATTGAAACATTTCAAAACACGTTTCTAATCAGTTAAAGAATAACATCCAATTAAGCCAAAAGACAAAAAATTAACCAAAACTCAACCAAAGCCCACCAAAAAAATTGTTAAATTTTGCTAAATATTATATAATAATTTGTTAGAACTTAGAACCCAAAAGAAGCTTAGACAGTAATAGAAAGGAGGTCACAGAATTCTCTTGCGCTCAGTGATATTGAACAGATATCAGAGGCTTGTGGAATGGAAATTAAACTGCAAGGGAAAGATACAGCAGGTGTTCTTAGAGCCCTGCACTCTCCTATTCGCTCTCTCTTCAACTCAATTCCTTTTCCCCTGGCTTCCCTCCCCCCGCTTCCCTCCCCTCATCCCTTTTTATGCTTTCTGATTCCCATTCTGTTACAACTAGTTTTTCTGCCCAAAATCTAGTCACACGCATTCATTGCCTTGTCTATGGCTCTAATCACCTGTGGCTCTTCCTAGTGTAAACCCTGATGATAGGTGGTGTCCTAACAAATTTTTTATCAAAATGAACCGAAACTCTTCTGACACCCCCAAAAATTACTAAATTTGTAAAAGTTTTGGTACTTTTTAATGAGGTTATCTTGAAACTCAAGGAGGATACCCCAAATATATCATTTCAGTATGATACATGCACCTATACCATGCTTTTTAGTTAAGCAACTAAACAAAACTGTGATAAAATTTATAAATAATACCTCAAACATCACAAGAGTAGGCTCGATCACGCGCTCAGAAACTGATGCATTTGCTGTGGCAGCAGTTGCTCCTTGATAGTCCATTAACTCATCATCCTGTATAACACCTGATTTTTCAAGCTTAGTTTCCCTGGTTTCATTTAAGGAAAAATCAGCAACAACACTTCCATCAGCTGATAAAGCTTCCTCCACTCTTCGTTTTTTCACCACGCCATCAAATGCATTGTGGTGAGATGCATACTCTGAAGGATCTTCATAATTGGTTTCCATGCTAGTGACACCATTAACCAACTCTTGATTGTTACCTTCACTCACATGTTCCACACAAGCATGCTCACTAGTTAGTGAATCAGGCTGTCTGGCCAGATTTCCAACATCTTTGGGACAAGATGATAGAAAAAGGGAATTGGGCTGACAGGCAGGCTTAGCCATCCAGAGGCCAGTGCTGTCATCACGAGTGTATATCTGGGGAGGTGCATACCATTCATGGCGATCAACCGTCACGAGCACAGACTGCATCGATCAGATAAGTTCATGAAACAAAAGCAGCAGTGAGTTATATACTCAAGATACACCTCAATTCACTGATGCACCAAAGGAATATAGATACAAACATATAAATTATAAATATACCACTGCTTCTAACATGAAAATATTATCATGTCAGAAAGTCAATCAAGTTCTTAAATCAGCACTAAATTTCAAGTTCAATTATCCATGTGAACAAAGGATGATAATTCACTCCAACCATACATGTAACATAAAACATTGATGTAGTACTGATACTCAGCAACATGAATATGCTCGTTGAGAACACTTTAGAGTTAGAATAAAGTTACATCATTAAAAAGAAGGGAAGGATCCGTATACAAGCTTTTTTACAGATTTTTGCAAATTACACTATGTACTCCCAAAAGTACATAGTGTAACCTAGTGTACTTTCGCGAATACATAATGTAGTTTATAAGAGTTTGTAAACAAAAATTTTATAAATATAACCCTCCCCAAAAAAGGGAAGGATCCGTTTACAAACTTTTTTTACAAATTTTTGCAAATTACACTATGTACTCCCGGAAGTACATAGTGTAACCTAGTGTACTTCCGGGAATACATAGTGTAGTTTGTAAGAGTTTGTAAACAAAAAATTTGTAAATATAACTCTCCCTTAAAAAAACTTATAGATTACAATTTTGGATCAAAAACTCACAACATGTAAATCATGGTTGTAGAGTTTGATGTTTATTAGAATTTAATTATGTTCCAAAAGATTAACATTACATATGAAATATGAAATTTAAAACAAAGAAAATTATACACTACTTGATTTTTTTACTATTATTTGATATTTGCATGCATATAAAAAATTATATATCTAATCATTTTTGGTTGAATCAATGAAGATCAAATTCTAAACACTATTTGATGTTGTGTCAAGTCATACATTAGTGCCCATGGGTCCTAAGTTCCTAAATCATATATACTTATTAATCAACATTTATTAACCATAATACTAATAAAAAGAATCAAATAACATGTACAACCATAATAGCTGACTTCAAAAAAATCTAAGGAACATATTCTAAATATGTATGCTGAACACACGTATAAATAGTTCGAGGTATGCCAAGTGCATATCCTAAAGTCTTATAGAGCAAAGAAAGGGAAAGGTAATTCTAAATAGAAAATTCAATGTTTTTTATCAGAACCAAAATGTAGAAATAAGAAATGGAAGGAAAACTGGAATGTGTGTATTGGTTAAGGCTGGTAATTCAACAACAGCAGTACAGGTTATGTTGGAAAACTGAAAAATACAGAGAAGGAAAACTGAGAAAAAATACACAGAAGGTAAAAAAGCAAGAAGGAAAAGATAGGTTTGAGCAATTCGAGAGGCTCCAGATGTCTCTCCCAATTCTGGTTTCCCAGCCCAAGTGTGTCCAAAATCCATCCCCCCCCCCCACCCCCCCAAAAAAAAAAAAATCCCACATGCTCCTTGCTCTATTCATCAAACTCTCCTAACCACCTTGCCACCTCAATAATGATTATTTTCTTACTTCTAACAGAATTGCACCCTTCAGGTATGTATGTTGTTATCTAGAATATTCCCCAGTATTGTTGAGTTACCCTTCCCTTGGTGTTGTATTAGTTTTCTTTGAAATACCATACGCACAATCTAATCAATGATGAATTGCTTTCTATTCATGAACCACTAGGACATAATTTATTGCAATATATAGATCAAGGTTTTAAAGGGTAAAGCAGCTCTATATGAAAGTCACATCAACAGGAAATCACCAGTATCTGGAAATATATATTCATTAAATATCATATGTCTTGAATGTATAGTAACCGCTACCTTCCTTCGATGACGATCCGTGTAGCTTATATACTCCAATGGTACTCGAGCACCCCTAGATAGCTTAGAGAGAACTGATATTAATTCCTCAAGACAAGATATTTCCTCACCAGCAAATTTCTTAATTATTGCATGGCGAGGAACGCCTGCTCTTACGAGCATATATCTGCAAAAGATAATTACCACATGTTCAATAAAGCACATGCCATACACCAAAATGTTAAATAAACATCCCAAGGACCCTCTCCATTGAGGAACAACCCCTTGTGCATGAAGGGAGAAGTTATGCTAGACTCGAGGTTATTCATAAATTTGTCAAGTGGTGAACAACTTTAAGGAATTCATGAATACATCAAGAGATAAATCTTATAAGATCATCAAGAAGTTATAACAAATTAACAATTTCACTCACCTGGATGTAATTATAATTTTGATTAGCATAACCTATCAATATAAACTACAATCGACTAATATTTTCTGTGGCCTGTATCAAGTTTGGAACAGTCAATGTCTATCTAGACATACATACCCTGGTTCAGTCACATAAACAAGACCACAATGGAAGCGGAAGTTTCTAGCCTGCATTAAAGAAAATGATAAACAAAACCATTATGAGATAGGTAAGTTAAAATTAGAAGAGTAACAGAAGCAACCTTAGAGAGGGGTGAATAACATATTGGGGGTTGCATCAATAACAATTGAATGCCAGGTGTTGTATAACACCATAATACGTACAGATAACTATGTTGCAGTAACCACAAAAAGAAACAAAGTGGTACACTATATCATAATTCATAAGTAACAGATGACAAATTGACCATTTATAGCAATTTAGCAAACAGTAATTTAACAGAAGACAGGCATTCATAAACAGATAGACCAATAGAATGAAGCAAAAGGCCAAAAGCTACTCTGTAATAATTTCTTAAATATCAGGAACATGGTAAATATGGGGGCGAACCGGAGCAGTGGTAAAATTGTTCCTTCATGACTGAAAGGTCATGGGTTCGAATCCAGGAAACAGCCTCTTTGCAATTATGCAAGGGTAAGGCTGCGTATAAGGATTTTCTCCACCCCACACTCGCTAGTCGGGTTTAATGGGGAGTGGTTTTTTTTATCTGGAACATGGTCAATATTCAAGACACATTAATTCATTTAAATGCCACCTCATTCAGCAACTCAACTGCAAGCAAAATCATATTCAACTAAGTTTTCTTCAGAGAAGACAATAAAATAAGCAGATAACAATCCAAGTACATTCCAACTAACCTGCTGATAAGAAAGAGGATGTATTACTGCCCCACTAACTTCTAAGAAATAATTGGGAGTTATTGAGTGCAAATCCTGCACCTGAGATGAACATTTGAAAAAAATAATTAGCACAACAGTAAGCAATAATTGGATTTTCATTATTCAAGCTGTTGGTCAAAATACTTCATGGGTTACTTTTATATTTTCATCAAGCCAGGTTCATAGTAGTAACTAAGAACCTACGAACCCAACGTTACTTTTATATTTTCATCAGTTACTTTCTGTTCAGTAATACTTCATGGGTAAATATTTCCCTCTCTCATGGGTGGCAAAATGTGAGATGTCAGTTGGATTGGTCTTCCAAGTTGAGTCCATACTCCATGTGACAGGTGGTCAAGCCCCATGTCAGGCAAGCCAAAAATTATAAGTATCATGCATTTGGTTACAAAGGATTAAAGGATCGCAAAAAACTTCAGAAAATTACAAGCCACTTTATTACTTTCAAACAAAATTGTTATAACAGTATCATTCTAGTATATCACTAACTGTATTAAGCGGTGGCAAAATGGGTTCAACCCGTCGGGTTGGCCCGTTAAACCCGCCACAAATGGCAGGTTGGGTCATATAAGAGTGGGTCACAACGTGTTCAACCCGCCATGGGGCAGGTTAGCCCGCGAGACATTTTTTTTTTAAACTAATAAATAGTATTTTATTTGTCACAAAGATTTGTGATATCAAATTTTTTTATCTTAATACTTCCCTAGAAGAAAAAAAAATTATTTATGACAAAAGTTATCCATATATGGAGGCAAAAATGAGTTCCTAGATAATGTCTAACTGAATATTAACATACATTTAAGTTTGAGATTGAAAAAAACTAAGGGGAGTGTGAAATGAAATTAAATAATATTATGAAATTTATAAAATATAATTTATTTTAAATTTTTATTATTTTTATTATTTTTATTTTTATTTTTCATTTTTAAAATGGGTTGACCAGCTAACCCGCCATAAAACAGGATGGGTTGATATTTTCAACCCATATTCAAGAGCGGGCCAATCGCCCCACCCCGTTTTGGCAGGTAGGCAGCTGGTCAGGGCGGACCAACCTACTTTGCCACCTACGAGTCCCACTAAGTTTTGATGAAATTAAAGGGATGTACAAAGTACAATTTTGTCGATGCTTTTATTATTTACCATTTTATGCAGTTGGGATTTCTTTAGCCCCACTCTTCAGAAAAAGGGAGGTTGCAAGTTGATCGCCATAGTCCCAAGATTCTTTGCATTTGGGTATGTCACAAAGTACTAATAAGGTTATATCCAAGCAAAAAATATCTCACCAGCAAAGTCAAATTCTTGGATGTGCCGCCTCTTTCAATTTGTAATTCAATATTCTTGTTTACACTATCATCAAGTATAGTCTCCAGTTTCAGGAACTGAGTAATGACCTGCAATGAATTTCATGGAGTCAAGCTCTAGTAAAGAGATTAAGAAAAGCTTCTCCTGCACCTATATCAACCACAAACAGTACACAGACGAAGAAAGTTCCCATTTTTGCAGTTTCCACGTGCAAGAAAGGAATTCTTGAAACCAATAATATCTCAAAAAAACATGTTAAAAACTTTTAAAAGATGAAGTTAATTAAGTTATCAAAATTAAGAGGCCATTATTTAGGAATCCTAAAAATCCATACTTTTTCAAAATTGCTTTTTTCAACAAATGGGTGACGAAATAGACATAGTAGATTGAAAAAATATAAGACATAATAGAATACAATTCGCATTTGTTACTTGTCCAAGTAGCAGTCTCCTTGTCATGGTACCTAAGTTAAGCATAATTATCATGAGCAGCAGTTCGGATGTACAGCATTACATCTACTTCTATCCAGATAAGTTGCCGCTACCAATTTTTTTCCTTCTACATCAGCCCTCCATAATCAAGTATGACATTCATATAACCATTTCTCATTCTTTTAGATGAAATCTATACCCTAGAATTTCACCAAGGACAATATACAAACTAAATCAACAAAGAAAGGAAGGAAGGAAATAAGGCGGAGATTGGGAAAACAAAAATTTCCCTTCAGACAAACTTACTTCCCCATTGACGCGAACAAGTACATCACCAGGTTCCAAATGTTTATAACCTGGACCACCTGGCACCTAAACAAGTCAAGTATTAAAGCCAAATAAATTAAAATAGAATATCAATAAAAAATTAAAATTTGACACAACAATTTGCTTACCACAGAGTCTACGACAAGCATTCCAGTTTCACCAGCTGGAGAAGCATGCCGTACCATCTACATAATTTAAAACCAGCATAAATAATCCAGGGCATATTTAAAGAAAACTGCTACTCAGTCAAGATAAGATTTAAAAACAACCTGCTCTGTCTCACTTCTGAGGCCAAGCCGACGAGTCTCGTCAAATCCTTTATGGAGAAATGTCACCTGTATCGTATTTTACACAAAGTAGAAATAAAATGAGATTCCTTCATGTGCAAAGAAAATATCTATTTACAGAACCATGAGGAAAAAGATCTCTGCAATTATCTCATCCAATATGAAAAGAGAAAAATATGAGCAGACAAGCAGATTAAAGATGCAAGGAATAAAAAAATATCTAGAAATTACAAAATGATAAGTGAGAAACTTCTACAATCATCTCATCCATTATGGAAAACACATTTGTAATAAGCAGAAAAATAGAAAAAAAGATGTGAGGAATAAACGTTCTCTTAAAAGAAATAAGTATAACAGATAAGTGTTTACATTCATCTTGTTATCCAATATGGAGAACACATCCATAAAGTCACATAGACACAATAAGTGCACTGAAAGAAATTTAGCAATGGGGACATTTCAAACAAATAAAGCAGACAAGTCTAGATAGGTACTAAACTAACTCCTGTAAAAATAGTTTTTCTCATAAATTAGTTCGGAGACAACAATGAAGAATATTTATTCTTTAATAATTACCTAATTACTAATAAGCCTCCCAGTGAGACATCATAACCAGATTTGAGAAAAAAATGAAATCACAACTCCATCCGTCAAACCCAGAGCAAAAATGGAGGGAGAATAGCAGAGAGAAAATCCTTCAAAGATGGATGAACAAGAAATACAAGTAAGCGGATCATGAAATGGTTTGTACTGAGAATGATAACATAATATAACCACTCAAATATCCTGGTCCAAAGAGAATGCAGCTTTATATCTTAAGACTGCATTTCAACTTTTGAGACATCAAAATAACAGGTAAATGCTCACAAACATCATTAAGTGTTAGAGATGTAATATAAAATCATTCATGTGTCTTCAACTAACAGCATAAGCTTTTAAGAGTGTTGGCACATGGACTAAGGCTAATGGTCACTAGTAACAGCAAAATGTTTCAATTCACAGGGAAAACTACATCGAAAAGAAATTCAATATAGTCAATATTATTAGCTACAATGCAGCATCCAAAATATTCAAGCTTCAGTATAATGAAATAGGTTTAATATTAAATCATGAGAAAAAAAAAAGGAAGAATCTGCGAAGAATAATCTCAAGGACAAACCTGAAGTGTACCACGAGTTATAGAAACTGCCTTCCATTTATCAACATAAGTTTCACTGCCCATTTGAAGAAACCTTAATGCCCTCACAACCTGAAAAGTAAATCACCACATCTTGTCATTTACTTGTTCTAAATTGAATTAGTTGCTCCCCACTAAAAGAGCATGATTCTCCTGGGTTACTATAGGAAGCATCAAACAAGTTCAGCAAATATATATCAAGAGCTCACTCGTTCTAGAGGTAAAAAGAATGCTGATGCGCTTGATGACTTGCTCCCAGCATTCAAGGCCACTGCCCTACCTTGCCAATCTATAACTGGGGAACCACTTGATCCTCCTTTGGTTCCAGATGCTGCCTGCAATGCAAAAATCAGAAGGTATATGGTTGCAATCAAGCAAAAGACAATCACCCGTACTCATAATAAGGGTTTGACCATGTACAGTAATTATAAACCACCTCTCAGAGACTTAAAAAAAATCATGTCAAACAAATCACTCAATCTATAAATTAAGTTGTAAAACGAAGGCCTAACATAGATTTCATCCCAAAAAGTCAATTTTCTTTTCCTAGCATTTTTAGCAATGAAGCCCCCTTTCATTTCTACCTTACTTCCACATTTCAAAGTAATTAAAAACAGCTGAGGAAACCTTTAGCATGGCATTGGACACGTTATAAAGACACAGAAACAGTCCAAATACTACCTAGGAAAGAAATTAAAGGATGTTAAAATATGAAGGAAAAAGAAAATAACAAATGAACAAGAAAAAATTGTGAATAAATTAATAAATATTTGTTCCCTCTTACTTGCATATAGAATGTGTTGAAGTCATTATACCCATCCCTGCAACAAATAGTAGTTTACTATCTAAATTCAATCTGTTCAAGAGAGGAGCCATATACAAAAATAATTAAAAAAGAATTAAAAAAAAATAAAGGTTACATATATCTGCAACATACTTCTTATAGTGAGGAGCATCCCTATCCAAACGAGCAAGGGTACCAGCCAAAATGGAAACCTGAAAGTATAAGCCAAAATAATTATACAAAATTTATTGGGAGAAAAATAATCAAGGTAATATCGGAAGTAATTGTCCTTTTGCATCAATTAAAAGCAAGTGGCAGTTTTTAAACGGGACTTGACCATGAAAACATTCCAATTTGTATCAGTAAGTTAAGAAAATAAATGCTAATGTGTCACTTTAGAAACCAAAGGCCAAAAACCTCTACAGAAGACAATAAAAGGACGTAGCTAGACATAACTTGAAAACTGACCATGAAGAGAAACGGAAAGGAAAAAAAAATAAACATATTTCTCAGCATACACTATCATTGTGCTTTTGTACAACAATGTTCTATTGACTGGGTCAATTTGCCAAGAAAACTATCTACTGGTAGCATTTTATGAGCGTTGATAAAAGCACAGAAATCAGGTAGCCATTTTTCCTCCGAGAGTCAATTAAGACCAAAAATAAAATAAAAAATGCAAGAGTGCAACAGAAAAGAGAGAGTGAGAGGGAGAATGAGAGGAATTGAACTATCAGGTTGATATAACACAGAAATCAGGTAGCCGTTTTTCCAAATTCCGAGAGTCAATTAAGACCAAAACATTTAAAATAAAAAATGCAAGAAAAGTGCAACAGGAAAGAGAGAGTGAGAGGGAGAATGAGAGGAACCCACACCTTTATATCAAATGAAACATATCTTTTTCTCTCACTTAAAATGACACAAACATTTAAATCAAAAAACAATTAACATGAAACCCAAAGATGCAAATATTAAGGTAATACCTTCTCACCACTATCATTACCAACAACTCTGATTTCTAGTCCAACACAAGCAGCCTCGGGAGCAAGAGGTATCTCCTCATAGCTCAGAAACTGTACAGCACTAGGATCATAACGGAAGAACCCAAAGTCATGTACCTGCAGAAGTGCATGAATATAGTTAGTTGTATCAACAGGCACACAGAGAAAGAGGAACAAAAATTAATTCTGAACAATAACTAATTAATCAAATAAATGAGAATTAAAAAAACACAAATCTCTCTGAGAACAAAAAGAATTAATTATAAAATTTAAACACATGTACAAAATACAGTATGAGCAGGTCTAAAGTAAAAATTTTATATCATAAAAAAGAAAAGAAATTGAGCTTGATAAAACACAACAAAACGGAAATCATTTTGTGATTTCATAATTTAAATACAGAAAAAGAAATTAAGTACGATGACAGCAATGAAGGTGGCGTGAGAGTTGAGATGATAAAACACTCTTCATTTCAGTAACAACATTATCTTGATCCTCAATTTGACCTTAGGTTATAACAATATGAATAGTTATCCAAAAGCAACAGCGTAAACACCAATTATTTGCTCTCTTTTTTTTTTTGCAGGTCCGTAACCGTAGCACACCAATCATAGTTCATAGTCATGATCGCACTTGAGCAACAAAGTTTCTAGGAAGCAGAATGCATGTAGAAATGGCCGAAATTCCAAGGATTCTACTAGGTTACCAATTTATTCGATGGTTCTTGGCAGCATATTGAAAAATCAAAACTAAGATAGCAAACTGAAAACAAAGTTCACTCACTGGATCTCTGTATATCGGATGCACGGGAACCTCTTCACGGTTCAAAAACATGGCTTCTGCAACCACAGGTCCTGCGCATTTGAAACAGAAAGCGGAAACTCAACTCAACAGAAAAGATCTCAACAAAAACCGAAAAGAAGAGAGTGAAATCAATAACAAAAGCATCGTACCTGGCTTGACGACGTGGCGATTGGTGAGAATAATACCGCGTTTCTTGTCGACGATGAAGCCGGTGGCGTAGCTGGCGCCGGCGGCCTCGGTGTCGAAGGAGCGAGTAGCAGTGGTTCGGAGGACGACGACGGCGGGAACGACCTTGTTGAGAGCTTTACGCCAATCATCGGCGGTTGCAACGTTTTCCTGAAATGGCGGATCGATTTCCATGCACAAGTCATCGGGCTTAATGGTGGTGCCGGAGTCCAAACCCTCCGATCCTAAACCCAAACTCTCATCTACTGGATCTGCCATTCTTTCTTCACTTTGAGAGAGTGTTTGTGTGTGTGTGTGTGTGTGCTGAGTGATTAGTGTGTAGGGTTGGGTTAGGTAAATAAGCAAAATCGCAACTTAACTCACAAGTCACAGGCTCTAGCTATAGCTAGCGTCTACTAGTCCACGCCAATGACCACTGGTAAATAAGCAAAGCTAAGTGAGGTCTCAGACTTGCAATATATGCATACGTGTTTTGCGTTTCAGGAAGACCCAGTCAGAACACAGCAAATGAAAAATCAACCCCTCTAGCCAACAAAGGTGGGCACTTATGTTTGGTTGATACTTCACATTCAAATTTTGTGCTACTTAATTAATCATTTTAAATATTGTAAAGTTATATTATTATATTAAATGAGAGAAGATAAAAGAGAAAAAGTGAAGTAAAGTGAAATGATATAAATTGTATCATAAAAAGACAAATATCTTTTCCTTAATTTTGTTGATGGATAGGGGAAGTATACAGTTAGTACCAATGTTACTAATAATTAATTTTATCATTAGATTGATTATGTTGATCTAACAGTTATATTTATTTTTATCTTTGTATAATTATGATTTCTCATATTTAATGGTTTATATGGTTATGATTTCTCATATCTAATGCTTTCGCATTAAATATGAAGAATCAAAATCATACAAGGATGGAAATAAATATAATCATTAGACCAACGATGAAATTAATTGATAATAACATTAATTGGTTATTACGATATCCTATCCTAATAGATAATATATAATTTTTTTTCAAAAATTCTTAAATAAGTTAGGTAATTTTTTCTGTCCCTAATAAATTCTAGTGTTTAATTCACTTGAACTTTCAAGTCTTAGGGGAAAAAAAACAATCAACTCTTCTCTTGTTTGAATGATGGGTAGAAATCAAATCATTTTCTTACTAAGGCGGTTATACTAGTTATTGTTTTAGATTTATTATCTCATTAATTATTCTTGGATCAATATAAAATCAATTATCGAAAAAAATAAAGGAAAAAGTGCTGTTAATTTTGAATTAATCTAATAATAATTAATCAAGTAATAATTCTAAAATAATAATAAACATAATCATGCCGATTAATTTTTACTGTAATTTTGTGACCAGTTGGCCATTTTTTATTGGGCTTTTTACTCTATTTTCAGTGGAAGCGTTAAAGTTTGAAAACTTGACCCTTTAATTATAAAAAAAAAATTAAAAAATTACCTAAAGGTATATGAAAGTTGTTATTAAAAAAAAAAAAAGTATATGAAAGTTTGAGTGGGAATCATATTTTTAATAGAAGAGATTTTTTAATATTTGAGTTAAGATTATTTTAATATGTTACCTTATAGAAATTGTGAGACACATGGACTGGATCGTCGCGATTTTTGTCGGATTCTTCTGTTAATGCATAAACTTTCGCATGAAGTATTGTTTATTATGGAAATTTTGCTAAAGAAAGTGGCCAAATCACACACGGCAAGTAGTTTTTGATTTAAAGTGATGTAGACTGACATAGAATTCTATACAAGCCATGTGTGCCTACATAATTTTTTTTAGGGAGAAGATCTTTACGTCTCTGTTATCACATATTTTTCTATGATTTGTAAAATGATGTATTTTTTATCATATATGTCCCTGTGATTTTTTACTTTTTACAAACTATAGATATATATGTGATAAATAAAAAATTATGTGATTCTGAAGTAAATGGGTGATTTTTTTTTTTATGTTTCAAAGTTGTTTTTGATAGGTTTTATGGTATTTAAGAGTTTTTTATTTTTCTGCTTAATTTTGTATGAAAATCATTTTTAATACTTGGAACTCATTCTTTCGTTTTACCATGCCTTTCTACTCTCTCTCTTTTTTTTTTTTTTTTTTGATAAATCCATGCCTTCCTACTTTTAAACTAAAGTTACTATACATGTATCCTTATATAGGTCTAATACTTTTGCAATTGGACAATATTGAAAAATAAGGCCAGGGCCTGTCCAATCCATTGAGCAATTACTTTTTTATTTTTTAAGTTAATTCAATCTTAATTATTTTTTTGATGCGAATTAATTACCTCGGTATTCCCATAAGCTTAGATTCTTTAAGTCGACTATGGAACTAATTTGGAATTTGATGATGGTCAATGATCTAAATATATTTTCTTTACTAATATCAAAATGCATACATAAAGGATCAAATTAATTGCTCGGTTATTAAATCTCAATAGTTAATATTGTGATATTCAATAAAGGAAAAAATGTTTGGAATTTCAGATGACACAATATTATATCATCTTAAAGGAAAGTGCATAATTGTTGATTTTCTATATTTTCTCTCTTTCATTTTTTCTCTTTCTAATTTTATAGACGAAAGAATATAAAAAATCATCAAATATATACCAAAACAATATCATTTCATATAAAATGACACAAAAAGATGTCATGTAAAATGAGAGATACTTTTCTCATAAATTCTTGCATACAATGAGTAGGTTAAAAAAAATTTGCAGCAATTTCAGCGTGTTATTACTGTATCGAAGTTGTTAAACTAAGATGTTCTGAATTCAAATTTAAATTCAATAACCATGTATTCTAGTTCTTGCTGATTGTTATTCTGTTTCATCACTTTCATGTATATTGGAGATTTGTCATAGATAAAGATAGATGTTTGTTTCCTTGTTGATAGCTAGTTGTTGCTGATTGTTATCATGTTTCATGTGTATCGGAATTTTAAAAGATTGACATCTTTCTTTTGATAATCAGATACATTATTTTGACACTAATTTTTTTGTTTTTGTTTTTGTTTTTGGTAACATGACGGAAATATCTTTACTTAGCCTTATAGCCACCAATTTCATGCTTTTAATCTCCAATTTTTGAGTTGTGTGTCTTGATAATTCAATACTTGATTCGGAATTTTAAAAGATTGACATCTTTCTTTTGCTAATGAGATGCTTTCTCAGATTTCACTCCTTCAAATAGAGCATGCAACCCCGGCCGTACAAGTTGTTGTTCCGTCCTTGAGACAGAAATGTTCAGCCCAACAAATCTAGCTGATCACTGAATATCAAGTAAAGTGTGTGATTATGATCAAATGATGAACATGCAACCCGGCCGTGCAAGTTGTAATTCCAAATTCTGGATTCGCCTTCTCAATTTTTATATTTTATATGTTTCTTTGACGATATTGTCAATCTTCTTTAGAAAGGAATTTACATTTTTTACTATCACAATTCGCCGTCCACGATTGTTACAATTCTTTTTAACCATTGGTTAAGATGCAATCTAATGCTCTAATATTAAATAATGCAAAGGCATAAAAATTAAAGCTAAACAAAAAATTGGAATCGATTAGAGAAGCTATATCTTTTCAATTATGGTTATCCAAGTTAAAAAATATTCAATAACCCATTAAAAATCCAATGAAATAACTCTTAAATGCGAAAAAATAAATAATGCATGCACAATTTTAAGCCAACTTTATGTACATCTTAAAATTACATAATTTTGGAAAGAAAAAATTATATTTGTGTTAAAATGTTTAATGTTAACTTTTTTTTTTACTTCCAAACTATTTCCCTCTTAGGCTCTAAGATTTTTATTTAAGTTGCACTCAACTAGATTATGGCTAATATGTTGGGAATTAATAATTTTAAGAATTCATTTAATTTATAAATAATTTTTTTTTGTTTGTAAAATTTTAAAATAGGAGTTGATTTAATTTGAGTTGCATATATTTAAAAAGGTTTTAATGTTTCTATAGTAAATGTAGATAACTAATATACATTTGCTCCCAAAACGATGTCCTTTTGGGTTGAAAAATAAAAAAATTATAATGAAAAAACTATTATAATTCTAAAACAAATTATAATTACAAAAATATTTTAATTCCTGCCTTAGAACTACATCGTTTTGGTTTAAAAATATCTACATTGAGATTAGATAAAGAAAACTCATTTAAAAATCTACTAAATTATTTTAGATCTCAGTGTATTAGATATTTGTTTTAGTTTGAGTTGCTTCAATTGACAATATTTGCTTAATTTGTTTATTCTTCCTACCTATTTTAAAAAGAGAAAGAATATTAAAAAAAACTGAATTACATTCATTTTTAAGATGTTACAAACGTAAAAATATATTTACAAGCCAATTCAAATCATATCTTTTATATAAAAAATACATTTTAAATTAAATTAAATTAATTTTAATAATTTCAATCAGAAATATGTTTTCTTACTAAAGCAAACACTAGACCTTACAATGACCCAGCACAACAGCATTACAAGGAAAAAGAAAGGGGGGAAATATTAACATATCAAGTAACGAATCTCGGATCACACTAAAGTTCTTATCTCCTTTTGCCAGAATCACAGAACAACAAGCAATGGACCATGTGGTCCCACTCTGTAGAAGCTCAATCTTATTAAGTCACTGCAGAAATGTAAGACAAGAAGAATTGGACAAAGAGCCTATACGACTTGTATATGATTTTAGACAACAGTTTCTTTACAATCCAACACTACAAAATCATGCTCTTTTATCTCTTACTACTTAGTTTATTGACAATGACCAGTCACTAGATACCTCCACAATGGCCTGGACTGGCATACTTTTACTATGTATTATTCTTTTTTTTTTCTTTTTTTTCAATTTTGCTATGGAAATTTTATGTCACAAGCTCCAAGTGGAAAAGAAAAAGAGAGTGGAATAAAAGGAAAAAAGATAACAAAGTTGGACAAGGGCAACACTATCATTTTGAAGAAACTTGAGAAGCACAACCAGCTATAGGAAGATCAGTTGGGGTGCATACGAGTGCCCTTTGTTGTAAATGTCTCAGACTCTGTTCCATGCTGACTTGGACCATCTCAGCTAGCATCTTCTTAGCTTTACCAGATTGATCATCACCATCAATCTTGGATATGATGTTGCATACTATATTCTCAAGTGTGTCAGGTTGAATTTCAGATCTTGGGTATGGTGATTCTCTTAGTAACTGCAAGAGGGTGCGTGCTTTTGACTGAGACTTGGCTGTTCCTTGAACAGTAAGCTCAAGAAGTCCTGGAATGACACCTTCTTTTAGAATTGGTTCCCTGTATTTACATCTATCACTTTGGCACATTGTCAATAGTGCTCCAACAGCATGCTCCCTACTTTGGGGAGTTCCATTTTCAAGAATTTCCACAACTGCAAGAACCCCACCTTCTTCAGATGTCAAGACAGTTCTTCCCTCATCATAATCCACCAAGGATTCTACCAGAGCACAGCATTTTTCAGCTGTTTTTGAGGATTTTTTACAGGTTTTAAGAAGGCCAACTATAAAAGGGATTGGATTTGTCTCGAGAATGATGCTGAGATTATTGGGGTGTGTTGATAAATTAGAGAGAGCCATTACTGCATCAGCTTTAGCTTGTGGGCTTCCATCTCTAAGGATATCGACAAGAAGAGGAATGGCACCACAGGCACTGATAATTGGTTTGTTGGTTGAAGAAGCAGATAGTGTGAGCAAAGATGCAGTTGCAGACTCCTGCAGATTTATATTTTGCGACTTGAGGAAACTAATTATCGGTTCTAACGCACCAGCCTCCACTATATTGATTTTATTCCTGCAAGATAAGGCCAGTTTAAGTAATCAATACGAATGAATTATGAATAAAAGAAAATATCTAGCAAAAAGTTAATCAGAATTGAATCTGAAACATATGATCAGCAAAAGAAACAAAGGAAGATTAACTGCATGTTTAACTGTTATAACTTCATCAAGCCATAAAGCAACATTATTTATATATACCAGACAAAAGAAATCAAAATCCTGGTTTATTTTGATAATGACAGTTCATTCTCAAGTCAATGGCGCTATGTTGATAATGGGGCAAATTTGGGCCCTCAAAAAACCTCCCCGCAAGGACTGATGGAAGAAGAAGAGAGAGACGTAAAAGAAGTACTGTCTCTTCTTCCGAAAAGCATCTAGATGACAGCAATTAAGCATTAAAAAAATGCCAAAACAAGAATACTTAGGCTAGGCTTTTTTTGCATAGGTGAAAGATGAGGTAGAATTTTTTTGGAATGAAAATCACTTTCCACTAGCACGGTAGAACAAAAAAAGTAGGAAGGCTGAAAGTAGAGTGCAACTCATTTACACTCCACCCCACGAATTTTGGCTACTCCTATAGCATGAAAGTGAGATGAAAGCGATTTTTCATCCGCTATCCAAACACCAATGAGTGAAAATCAAATCCTTCTACCCCACTCTATATTAAATCCCGTCCTTATTTTTTACCTACCGAATTCTCCATACACTCAAACAAGCATATACTTAATGAAGATACGAGTAAGAAAAAAGTCATTCAGTGGTTGAACACCACCTTGAATGCAGGTATCTGAACCATCTCCATAAAGATTAAGCATAGGATACTTAAATGACTAATTTATTGAAAGAAAAAGTCAAATAAGATAATAACAACTACAATTCTTCCAAGTCTACGTCCTAAAAAGTCATTAAAGCATGCTGAATAGCTTTCTTTATCTAATTCGTTTACTGTTTTCCATGTTTGATAAACATGACATTATTCATCATCTACAAGACCAGATTCAGGGTATATGAGACAGATATCTGTTGTTTTAACTAGCTCTTTTTTATGCACAAATATTTTGTTACATAAACAAAAATAAAGGAATTACAACTATTCCATTTGCTAGAAGTTGAAACTTGACCAGCAACAATAAATGATATAAAGATTACTTCAGGAAGAAGACATAAGCGAAAAAGGAAAAGAAACAAAAGGTAAAAAAGAAAGTACACCATGAGAACCAAAGCAAAATCCACCTTCCACTAGGATAAGTTTCGACTATAAAGCATCCAATTCTTTCTTGTGATATAGTATTCGTGGATTCAAGCTATCAGAAACAATTATCAATCATAAATAAACTTAATTGACATTCTAGTACTCAAAGGATGACACAGTACTTAACACGAAGGAAAAAAAAAGGAAAATATAACCCGAAAATACCAATTTAAAGGCTCATTTCCTCTTTCCATATGCAGATATTTTCAAGAACTCAATCAACAACAGAAATATTTCACCCTTGCAATCTAAGCCGTGAAAAAGTGGTTTTTCTTATTTTCTGCCAAAGATGGTAATACCCCAAAAAAAAACTCCATCATTACTAAGAGATGTCTAGCTAGATTATGAAAACGAATATCCAACCATCCCACCAAAAAAAAAAAAAAAAAAAAATCATGTATTTTCCCACCAACCAATCACACTCAAATAGAAGAAAAAAAATGGGAAGAAAAAGAAAATAAAGGAACGGAATAAAGAACAGAATCTCGAGGTATCACACCATACGCAAAAATACACAAATGCATCAAATCCCAAATTAGCAATATTTTATGTCAATTTTATATGAATCCCCAACTGGGTGACTTCAACGCATCGCGTATGTCTCATAAAGCACACGAATTCCAAAAAATCGAAAGCGCATCAAACAACAACAAAAAACAATAAAAAAATTTAAAATAAAAATCAACCCCACTATAAAGAAATCAAACCCCATAAAAAAAAAATTGATTTTTTGGGAATAAGGGAAAGGAAAAGTTAGTTACTTTTCATCTTTGACGGCTAGGTTAAGCAAGGCGAGGAGAGCAGGTTCGTGTGACTCGGGCGAGTCGACTCGGAGCATGGAGACGAGTGGACCGACAGCTTCAGAAAGCTGTCGGCGACAGCGGTGGGAGGTTTTGGTGAGCCGCCGGATATCACGAGCGGCTTGGAGGCGCAGCTCGGGCTCGCCGGAGTTGAGTAGCTGCATGGCTCGGCGCACGGCTAACGGCGTTCGCGGCTCCTCGGCTTCGAAATTAATGGCGTCGGCGCTATGCCCTTCAGAAGAAGAAGACGAAGAAGAAGGAGAATGAGGACTCTCCATCGATGGGGGGTAGTGAGAGAAAGTTAGATTGATAGATATAGAGAGAGAAAGAGAGAGAGAGAGAGGGGGGGAGAAATAAAGAGAAGAAAAAATCTGCGTGTAATTTAAGAGGCTGAGAAACGCAAAGACAGACGAGGCGTTAAGCAACAGTTTTAACTTATAAGACAAAGCTCACATAGAGAGAGAGAAAGAAAGAGTGACATGTAAAGATAGAGAGAGAAAGAGTAGTTGTTGGTTTTGGTAGTTTGGTAAAAACTTTAGAAAAGCTTTTCTTATTTATTTATTTATTTATTTATTTATTTGAGGAGGGATATTCTCACCATCAAAAATTTTCACTATCAACTTATTACTTATCTAATTATCATTAGAATGGATTAGTATTTTCTCTCCGTTGATAAATTTTTTTAGCATTCTCTCTTTGAGTCAATGGTGATTAAATGGATAGTAAATTAGTAATAAAAAAATTTGATAATAAGAATATTCTCCATCTATTTATTAGTTATTATTATGGAAAAAATTCATTTCAAGTGAGAAAGAGATAAATCAAGAGAGATAATGGAGGAAAAAAGTTTTAAATGCACAGGTCTCACTCCTTTGTGTGAGTGAGAGGATGTAAAATGTGTCATTTTAGATGACACACATTTTTTTCTATTATTATTTTAGAGATATTAATCTAGTTACTTTTTTTATATCTATCTTACTTATAACTCTTAAATACTATTAAGATCAAAATCTCAATTAACATTTATCATTTATTTCTCCTCTTTAACATTGTGATTTTATGGTGTTTGAGAGTTATAAGTAAAGTAAATATAAAAAATAGACATACCCTATAAATTTTGGATAAAGTGTATCATTTTAAAAGATGTAAACTTATGTCATTTTAAGAGAGATAAAGAGATAGATAAAGAAGGAGAGAGAATTGACAAAAAAATTAAAAGTGTGGGTCCCACCTCTTTATGAGAGTGAAAGGATATAAGTTATGTCATTTAAAATGATAAACATTTTTTCCATAAATTTTATACATTTTGTTTTATTTTTAATATTTTATTTATTTTGGCTCTAAGTTTCAGTTGGTCTAGTCTTCAATCATTGTGTTCTGCACTACTTTTGTAGGCCTTGGGACAGGTCCTGTATTATTATTATTAACTTTATTGGAGATTTGCGAAATGCCCAATATATACCACACACGTGTTTTAAATTGCTTTCATATTTTAAGGGGCTAACGTGTGAGACCTATTTATCGCCTTTTTGAATGATGTAATGGATTCAATTATTATTATCGTGCGTGTATATCATACATAGTTACACACCACATATTAAACAAATTAATTACTCATAAATAAGTAATCTTATAATTGATATTTATTTATGTTTAATGAAGTATATTATTTGTTAAAATAAAAATTTGGAATGCAATATTAACTAGCTTTTAAATTATATGAATTTTTTTATAAATTCTAATTTACTTTATGAGCTTTCAATCCAATTGTTGGATGTATAAAATTGAATATTTATAAAAAAAAATTATTAATTGATATAAGTATGATAAAATCTACTTCTAAAATAAGTGAATTTCGAAAGGTGTATTAATTTATATTAGCGTAAGTTAAATTTACTTATATTTTTAATAATTTTTTTATCAAATAATTAACTTAGATTGAAAGTTGTCTCCACATAAACTATTTTTATAAAATTGTATATTCTTCTAAAAAAAATTAATAATTCATGGAAATATATTAATATTAATATAATAAATATTTTTAAAACTGGTAAAAATAAAAATCACTTAATTATACTCTTATTATTCGTAAGATTTTATAAAATTTGACACAAGTAATATAAGATATGATTTAATAGTTTGATAGATAAAAATCATATTATGCATATAGAAAATAATAAATTTTATATTGTATTTATTTACTTTCATAGCATTATCTATGGCATATCATCTGTAGCCTTGTTCAAACAAATGAATATTAATCTGGTTGAAATGAAAAAAATATTCTTATTAAATTTGCCTATACCAGTTCTGTTTAATTTTATCAAATTTGTATGCATGACAAAAGCAACTTTACTAGTAAAAAAAAAATGTAAGTCTTTACACATGTTATCATTTCTATCATCTTAAATATAATATTATCGTAAAAATTGACAATAGCGAATAAAAAATTGCATTGTTTATTAGGAATTGAATTAGTCATCTATTAAAGCTATACTACAAACAAATTAGTACTTTTTATAATATATATATATATATATATATATATATATATATATATATATATATATATATAGGGGTAAACATTTCTCAAGCAGTTTGAGATAAGTTTATCTCCAGCTAGCCCCAACACTACGTCGTTTTGATTAATGAAGGGTGTTTATGTAATTTTAGGTGAATTAATGAAGGGTGTTTCAGTAAAATGTATATGATATAAAAATAAATAAAATTACAAAAACACCCTTCATTAATTCACCTAAGATTACATAAACACCCTTCATTAATCAAAACGACGTAGTTTTGGAGCAAGCCGGAGATAAGCTTATCTCAAGCTGCTTGAGAAACGTTTTTCCCATATATATATATATATATGAGATAGATATTCATACTACCAAATTTTTCTACTACCATTTCACTACCACTGTAATCACCATTGGATTAGAGGAAAAGTTGAATGAAGAGAGAGAAAAGGAAAACAACTTTTGAATCCAATGGTGATTAGAGTGGTAGTAGAAAAATTTGGTAGTATGAATATCCTATCTCTATATATATATGGCTTTAACGTTTTTACAGTAAATATAGATAAGTTATCTACATTCACTCCCAAAATGATGTCATTTTGGGTTAAAAACTAAAAAATTATAATGAGAAAGACTATTATAAACCTAAAATAAATTATAATTACAAAAATACCTTGATTTTCGTCCCAAAACGACGTCGTATTGAACTCAATGTAGATAACTTATATACACTCACTATAGAAAAGATTAACCCTACATATATATATATATATATATATATATATATATATATATAGGAAAAATGTTTTTCATTTCAAATGACAAAAAAGTATGCCATTTTAAGAAAGAGATAGACACAAAATATTTTTTATTTAAAATTAAAATTAAAAAAATCATTTATTTTCTCCCCATGATTTCCATTCCTTGTGATTATCTCTCTCCTAAAATGACATAACTTATGTCATTTAAAATGAAAAACATCAAACCCTATATATATATATATATATATATATATATATATATATATATATATATTGTGCACACGAAACGTTTCTTTCTCTTGCACATACATAGAAAATCGTGATAACATGTTTTTTTTATTAAGTGATGTGACCAACTTCAAAATTTGGTCTCTACAACAGGATAGATTAATTTTCCTATTGAATAAGAGTAGATTTCCTATATATATATATATATATATATATATATATATATATATATATATATGTTCAATTTTTCTTTAACCGCTTTACACTGACAAATTTTTCATATATATAGATTAAAACATTTAATGTGGGGAATCATAATAATATAAAAGGTAAAAACATTAAATATGAAAAATCATAACCATACACCTGTCATTGTTGCACGTACAGTAACTCTCTCTATAAATATATGTGCGTGCGTCTGTGTGTATGGAAAATATAATAACCCTAATTATATGACTTTTAAATTAGAGGTTATGATGAGGACCTTATGATCATAAATAGAATGAGGATGAGATTCTAAGAATCTTGATATCTATATTGAGGGTGTTTTGCACAGGTGGATTTTCATCTGTTAATCTTGACTGCTGACGCAATATCAGTCAGTAGAATAGCTCCAAGTTAGTAAATTATGTTTAGAGAGCTAATCTAATGATATAAACATCATGAATGAGATTAGTATATGATTTGATGAAGTTTAATACCCATGTTGGGGTATTTTGGAAAAGTCACTTCTGCCAGGTAGTTTGGAAAAGTCACTTCTTCCAGGTATTTTGCACTGCTGTAGAAGCAGCGGGTAGAATCCCGGAACGGGAAAAAGATAAGAAAATGGAAATAAAGACAAATATATGCATAACAAGTCATAATTAGACCAATAATGTTAAAGTCAAGAAGATTATGAAATCCGGGTACAGTTAAGGACACCGGCAAACACTATAGTGCAATTAAATAACTGTTAGTGGATCTGTGATCGACTAATCAAATTTTTAAGTTATGAACATGATAATTAGATAAAATTAATGTTAAGTACCTAAAGTTAGAGTCTTGGGGGTTTCCAGGTAAAAAATTTGATGACGGTTCAGATAAAAATTACACTTGATCTCACTAAAGGATGAAGGGCCACTTAAATGATATGGCAACCCTAATTAGGGCACCTTCCCCTCCCTTTGCTGATCAGTTTCCAGCGCCCCACTCATCTCTCTCTCTCTCTAAAATTTAAATTCAAACTTTGCTCTCACTTCTCTCTAGGATTTCATTTCCAAAACTTCTGCAAATCACAAAATCTCCTTCACCAAACTCGCTCCCCTCGCTCTCCTCTTCACAACCATACCATTTTTATGGTGTGAAGCCAAAATTTCATGCTCCTCCTCCACATATACAACCACAGTTTTGAGCTTCAAGGAGCTATGGAGTTGTGTTTTTGAGTTCTTTTGAAGAACAACACTTGTGTGATTGGCTCTCTTGAGTTCTAGTGTAAGTTTTCTAAACTTTTCTTGAAAAACCTCATCTTTTTCGCTTGTGTTCTTGAGCTCTAACTCTTGAGCATGTTTTTGAAGGTGTGTTCTTATTTAAAGGAGCATCCTTGGTGGTAAAAGGTGAAGCTTTGAGCTAAAGGTATGAATTTGAAGATGTAAGCTTCACATTGGAAAAGATGACCCAAAAAGCCTTTCATCTTTCCTTGTATATGCCTCGGTTTTTTGTTATGGGTGGGGTGTATGTTGCTGAAAATTTTTAAAAAAGAAAAGGTTTTGATGATTGTTCTTGAGGGGGTGTGAGTTTTGAACCAAGAAATGATTGATTTGATGTGTAAAGGTGCAACCGTGGGGTCCTTGTGTGGATTCCATGAAAAAAGATGAAATTGAACCCTAAAGGAGACACCTATGATTCGGCCATGTCATAGGATCTAGGGTTTGATGACTAAATTTTTTCATGAAGTGATTAAGTGTAAAAATATCCTAAGAAATATTAATTAAGTGGGTTATCTTTAAGTGAAACCTACTAATCTTGATCAAGGATGGCTAAAAACCCTAATAAATATAATTAATCAAATCTACCCCTTTGATATAATGTGGATTAGTTGTGTTAAAAATAAGGAAATCATAGATTAGTGGTTTAATTAAGTGGAGGTACTAATTAACTAATGAAATGACTAAGAATTAAGCTTAGAAATACCAATGTAAACACCTAAGAAATTCGGCCATATATGATTAATTTAGGGTCGCTATGTTAAAATTAATATTAAGACCTAATTAGGACATTAATCTAGTGGTTAAGTGAGGTGGAATATGCATAATACACTAATTAAATATTAAACCCTAAAAAAATGAACCCAATTAGGGTTTTGGAGCACTAATCATGCAATTAGTGAACTTAAGGTATCATGGAATAATGTGACTAAGTGAGATTTCATAATGTGACATAATAATAGAAAAATCCAAGAATTTAAGTGACTTAGAGTTGCTAACCATAGGTAATTAAGATTTGATAATTAAACCCACTTAGGGTCAAATGACCAATTTTTAGGCTAACTTGGGGAGGGAATATCTCCCTCAACAAAGGTCCTATAGGAATGCGCCTTATATAATTTTTAAGCTTGATATGTTAGCTATGTGGTGTCAAAATTTGATACCATTTGAAGATGTATTTCATTCTGTAGGTTCGATTGAGTGGAGACTGCCTTGGGAGGCCATGTGCAGGGGATGTACATGGCTGCAACTTCCACGAATTGTTTCTCCCTCAGTTCTTACTCAAATTAGGCTCATAATATGTCAAATCAAAGATGAAGGTGTCTTATTGTCTGCATAAAAATTTGAGAGCAATTGGTTTATTAAATTTTCTAGAATCGCAAAAATGGTAAGGTATGTTTAGGGTTCAGTTCGGAGTTGGCAGGCAGCTTTGCTTGTCCAGCTTCAAATGGTGATAACCAGAGTTATAAAACTCCAAATGAGGCATGTGATACCTTTTTGGAAAGGTAATTGAGTGTAAATTATCATAATGAAATATGAGAATTTTATAAGTTGCGCATATAACTAGAAAACAGAAGCATGCACAGTTATGGAAAAACCATAAATGTCATAATTAAGCTAAATGGGCTTATGGGAACCCTTAGTAACTTATAATAAGTATATATATGGCTTGGATAAGTTGAAAATAATCTAAGTTACCTAAGTGAGCCTTGCATGTGATTCTAAGTTATGTAAGTGATTGAAGATTGAGGTTGCTTGTAATAATGCACTAAAATATGTAATTATGTAATAATTGGTCTAGACTTGTAATGTGCATATTATTGACATGTAAGAATGAAATGTGGAATCATTAACTGATTGAGTATTAATGATGTAAATGATTCCTACTCTAGGTTTGCCTAGAGGACTTGACACTTGAGAGTTTATTGGTTGTATTATATGAAAATATATGGTATGACATATATGTGCATTCATTCACATTCATATAGATGTTATATGATTATTGATGTTATGATGATGCACTGATGATATATGTTATGAGAATCCTGACCAGTGATTATGGTATGTAGGCTGCCTACGACTTGACTTTAGGAGCTATTTCATACAGAGATTGTGGTGACTGTCTATGGCTTGACCCTGGAGTCACACATGTGTAACCGTCTATGGCTTTGACCCTGGGGTTACACAATGATGATATGATGATGCTATGTTTATGTTGTATTCCTGTATTATATGCTTTATCTCTGACTTGTCATGCAGGAAGTGGGTCAGGGGATTAGAGGATCCTCTATGAACCTTGAGCTTACTGAGATGTGTTATCTCACCCCGTTTGGGGATATCATTTCAGGTACCCAGAGTAGTGGTGATGCTTCTAGGGGCATAGTCCCCGCCTTGGAGAAGTGGATGACACTATTGATTTCTTTTTATTATGACTAGACTGTATAAGGGCATGTATATTGTTAACATGCTTATTTATCAAATATTGAGACTATGTTATGTGTTTATTTAGGCTCATGATTGTATTATTGGAGCCATGGATCATTTATTGTTGCTTAGATGTTTTCTAATTTAATATAGTCTTGATGTATGTTTTTTGTTAATTGGGCATGAAGCCTTATTGTTTGTATTGACCTGAGAGGGGATCACAGTCCGTGTGGGACTTGCGAGCTGTCTGTTTAATTATATTATCTATCAAGTTGTGTATGTGTGGGAACCATGTTCCCAGGTATCCGAAATACAACCGTTACGCTATCCGTGAGACTCCGTCAGGAATGACACTTGATGTCATATCTTGATGGTCAACGGCCACTAGTGATGACCAATGATTTTATTTAGTATACTAAGATGTTAATTTTACACGAATGCAATATATCAGATGAACGCTTTGAAAATATTTTGGAAAAAGTTTATTCGTATTTTTAAGACACTTTAATATTATTTTAAAATAAAGTCTTCCGCTGTGTATGCTAAATATCATGTATGTTAACAACCGGAGTACTACGGGTTGTTATAGAAAACACTTGCTGCAAAAGTGTTCTTCTTCTACCGATGTCAGTTTGAAATCTGTGATAGAAATTATTTCATTTTTCATTTTTTTAATTATTGATGTGGCCCATATTTCTATGCACTGGACGAAGAGGAACTTCTGCCAGAAGTTTAAAGCGCATGTATATATACATTTGAGATTAACGTTTCTTCTATCACATGAGATAAATTTATCTCCTGCAATCTCAAAACGACATCATTTTGAGGTTAAAGATTAAAAATGACAGATTAGTAAAATTCATAAAGCACAAGAAAAGTAAAACTTTTAAAATACCCTTTATTTTTTATCATAAATCCTAAAACGGTGTTTTTTGGGGTTGGAGGAGGTGTTATTATCTCATATGACAGAAAAAACATTTTTTCCTATATATATGTGGGCAAAATATTTGTCCATTTAAAAAACATAGAGTTTTGTTATTTTAAGTGAGAGAAAGATACAAACTAATATATTTTATTTAAAATTAAAATTAAAAAATACTCACCCCTCATGATTTTCATTACGTGTATTTTTCTCTCAATCAAAATGACACAACTCTATGTCCTTTAAGATGACAAACATCAAACCATATATATATATATATATATATATATATATATATATATATATATAATAATAATAATAATAATAATAATAATAATAATAATAATAATACATTTTTTTTGTGGCTAATTTTTCTTATTTTTGATATACATATATTTTGTTCTATCACTTTATTCTAGAAGGAGATTGTTCTGTCCTGTGGACAGAGATGTTCAACCTTTGTTAGGTTGATTGATCGCTTTGGACCGTATAGCCTTGACCAGGGGTATCTATGGAAAAGATATCCCTATGCCTAGCTTGATCACTGCAAAGTATATGAATGTGGTGATAGTGTGTTGTGTGTATCGAATATCAAGTGTCTTGTTCTGTCGAGGAGCCCTCCTATTTATAGGGGCTGCCTCTGATTCGAATTGGTGTAGCTGAGCTGTAGTGACGTGGGATCATCAATGCTTTGTCGGCCGTTATCAGAGGTTACGTAATGCCATCACGTCTTCATAACTACAGCCCGTTTCAGATATTTGAATGGGGAATATTCGATGGGGCATTCCGGGTTGAGGAGATGGGCTCGTTCGGTTTGGGCCTTCTTACCGGGTTCCTGAAGTGAGCCGACTTATATGGGCATTTAGCCCGGGTACATGGTACAGATCCATAACAGTTGCCCCCCAGCCAGGTTATCCGATATTTCGGGTTGCCTGGATGTCTGAGAATGCGGGTGATATAACCCGGAATGGCTTGTCGACTACGCTTTGTTTGTGGCTCTTTTTCGGATCTCGGTCAATCTCTCTCTTTTATGCACGTCTGGCCACATGTCATGGTTCGCGTGCCTTTGCGTGCTGCAGCTACTTCATGCAGTCTTGTTTATCGTGCGCATTTATGAGTGTCATCATTTTAGTGTGTCGAATCATTGCCTTTTGCGGCGATGGGGTGGCTGCGCCTTTAGCACTCCCACGTTGTTTTGCCCGTTACGCGCGGTTTTTGGCGTTTGTAAACCACTATGTGTTTGGAATGACCATATTATCCCTGCTCCTTGGCCTTCCTGTGGTGCTCTTTTTATTCTGCAGTTTCTATTTTTCTTTGTCATATTCCTTTGTCATTTGCTCAGCTATCGTTTCTAAGCTCCTGCTGTTTACTGTGATTTCATTTGCTGCACCTTTCATCTATTTGCACTTCCATAATCAGGTATTTTGTGTTTGTTTACTTCTGCTTGCATTTTCTTTCTCTTCGTAGCTTTAACATCTTCCTCGCTTTTCTGAAACGTGATTTCCTGTTAAAGAAGCGATTTCTTCTGACCTTAATTTTCTTAACAAAAAATGGGAAGGAAGAAAACCTCCTTCCCTGTTTTGCGGTGCGTCCAGGAGGTTGACGTGAACTCCAATTTGTTAGAACGAATTCCTCCTGGTGCCCGTTACTGGCTTTGGGGGATTCCCAGGACCGCAGAGGAGGAACGGCAAGCCATGGTTCGTGGGCACCGTGGTTCAAAACCTCGTAAAGGTGGTCGAGGAGACCGTGGTCGAAGAGACCGTGTATCCTCCAAATCCCGGGTTCCACATTCTATCCGGGTTCCATCGCCCAATCCTTCCCTTCCTTTATCAGAAAGTCCCAGATTTATGAGTTCTGGCCTTGGGAATTCTCGCCCTTCTCTTCCTGTTCCCCAAGATGGCCCTTGTTTTTCATGTGTTTACCTGAGCTCTCAACTCGTCCAGCAAGGATGTAGCTCTTTAGCAGACTCTACCCTTGATAGTTGTCGTCATGGGAGCATTCCAGTTCCTACTCCTTTATCCGGCCGAGTTAATGAACCAATCACAATTTCTGACCTGTCCTCGTCGTCATCTAGTGATTCATCTGATAGCACTTTTATTTCAGGTATATCCATCCTTTTCTGATCCCCTTTTTGTTTGCTTTTCATTTCTAGGTTTTAATGGCATGTGTCCCTGAAGATGTAGATGAGTCGGGTTCGAGCGAGTCGTGTTTCGAGTCTCCCCCTTCCTCTCTAGTTGCTCAATTCCCCTGGGTAACATATGAGGTTTTAAATACCACGTCTGGAATGAATTCCGATGACGTGGCTGGTCTTCCTGTTGGGCAACTGGAAAATTATGATATTTGCCCGCCCTCCGAAGATGAACCCGTGTGTTCTGGAGGGGCAGAGAATGAGCCCTGCTCTTTCTTTTTTTATCGAGATGTGATAACACAACTCGGTGTTCGATTTCCTCTGACCGAGTTTCAGATGGAAATTCTTAATCATTTGCACATATGTCCCACTCAACTCCACCCCAATGGCTGGGGTTTTGTAAAAGCTTTTGAACGTTTTTGCGCGTATCTGACGCTTGTCCCGTCAGTTTGTGTCTTTTTCTATTTTTTCCAAGTTGTATCCTGCCGCACTGGTCGCGAACCTCCTGAACGGAAGGGATGGGTTACCGTTCGCGGAGTCCCAGGCCGCAGGTTATTCCGAGTTTATACTGACTCCTTTAAGCATTTTAAGGATCAGTTTTTCAAAGTTTCCTCCCATCCTGAAAAGGAGGTGTGGTTTCTTAATAACTGCGGGACTGAGGATGTAGAGGGAAAGTTCCCTTTATGCTGGTCGTTTGATCACTTCCGGTTTCCCCCCGCAAGTTACCGTTTTAATGAATCCGAGTTGAGCCCTTCGGATATCAACACGGCTATTGCTATTGGGAGTTACCTGCGAACCCGACAGCCTGCCAGTGTTGCCTCGTTGATTTACAAATCTCAAGAGGAGCTTGACCTGGAATTAAGTATGTTCATTTTTGCATTTTAATTTTCTCCTGAAATTTTTTGTTGCCGTACCTAACACTTGTTTTATAGTTCCAGATATGGTGGGTCAGGCTCAAGAGGATCAAACCAGTAAGAAAACTGACCAACCTAGTTGGTTATCCGTTTTGAGTCGAGGTGCTACTGCCAAAGCTGCTGTCAAAGCTGCAGATCCGCCTAGCAAAAAGCGGAAGGTTGTCGATGAGCAGCCTAAGAAACCTGCTGCTGAAAAGCCCAAGACTATGGAAAAGCCCAAGGGAAAACCGGATAAGAGCATTCCGGATGCTCCAGCGGTGGCCCCAGCTGTCATCATGCCCCCTCCTTCTGCTGGGATTTCCAAACATGTGTTGTGGAAATCCGGTCTTACCACTCCTCTCCGCGAAGCCATCTGCCCGCCAGAGATATTTTTCAACTCTTCTCCCTTCACAGCCGCGCAAATCAAAGAGCTGGAAGATATGGAGGTTGGGTGTATGAAGATGTCGGGTATGGTCCGACCTTTGCTGTCTCTGAAGAAAAACTATCTTCAGACCTACAACGACTTGGCTGCTTGCCAAGGAGAGAAATCGAAGCTCCTGGCTGAGAAGTCGAAGCTCCTGACCGAGTTAAAAGAGGTCAAAGATGCGCTGACGAAGGAGAAGACGGAAGGAGGGAAGCTGACGGAGGATCTCTCTTCCACCAGGGAAGCTTTGGCCAAGGCCCAGAAGGATTTCAAGGACCTTAAGACTGTGCATGACTTTAATCATAAGTCGTTGACAGCTATTAAGCAGAATTTTGAAAATCTGGAGGCGAAGCTGGAGGAATCCGAGTCCCTTGCCCAAGCTTATAGGGGGGAACTCGAAAAGGCCATAGCGGGTTCGTTTGAGAATGCCCTTAGCCAATTGCGGGTTGTGAATCCCGGGTTGCAGTTTTCCATACGTGGCATCCATCCGCAAGCCTATGTGAGCGATGGTGCTATCGTTGGATGTCCTCCAGAGTCTCCACCTTGTGACTCGGCCAACCCCAGTGAGGATCGCTCCGTGGAAGAGAAAGGCAAAGAGGTCAACACGTGTCCCCCCCCTTCTTCCTAATTTTTGTAAATTTGATTTCCAGACTTCTTAAGTCTTTCCTGTAATGAACATGTACGAATGTGCATCCAGTTTTATATAATATTTTTAGCTTTTGACTTTCGTCAGCTATTTTTGTTTAAACAACCTGGCCAAGGTTGGAGCATATTTGACGGATTCCGATTTTGTCATTTTATTTATGACGCATATTGTTGGGTTTGTTATGCAAACTAAACCGGCATATACATAGATCAAAAACGTCTATGTGAAGCTTTCCAAGGCAGAAGCAATCGTAACACCTACCCCTCCCCTTCTGTAAGCAAAGGGTGAAAGGTAACTTTGACCTGATCAGGGTCATCGTTAGCAGATTGCATCTCCTGACTTGGTGAGAATTCGACATCAATAACAAATAGGAGTAGATCTTAAATAAGAAATAAATCCTCATTTATTTAATTGTTCGAGTAATATAAAGATGCCAGCATATTTGGCTTTAAAACAAAGTCCCTAGTAGAGGATAACTTTTATTATATAATAGATGAGAATTGTTCAACTATAATATGTCTTGAGTTTGTCCGCGTTCCATGTTCTTTTAATTGGTTTGCCCTCAATTGTTTCGAGGACATATGCTCCTTTTCCGAGTTTGCTTCTAACTCGGTAAGGACCATCCCAATTAGCTGCTAGCTTGCCTTCTTTTGCGTTGCGGTTACCGACGTCTGCCCTTCTGAGAACTAAATCATTGATCTCAAAGCTTCTAGGTCGCACCTTTTTATCATGCTTGGCCGCCATCTGTTGTTTGGCCGTGATGTCTCGACAATGAGCTAGAATACGAGTTTCCTCAATGAGATCTAACTCGGTAGTGAGCATTTTGCTGTTTTGCTGCTCGCCTTGCTTTATACCATTCATCCGCCTCCAAGAGGCTTCTCCGACTTCAACTGGAATCATAGCCTCACAGCCATATGTCAATCTGAAAGGAGTTTCTCCTGTTGAAGTCTGGGTACTGGTTCTGTATCCCCACAGAACGAAATGTAACTGTTGAACCCAGCTTCCTTGGGCGTCGTTCATACGTTTCCTAAGTCCTTCCATAATTATTTTGTTAGCTGCCTCAGCCTGTCCATTCGACTGTGGGTGTTCGACGGAAGCGAAGCGGTGCTTGACGTGAAAGTCCTGCATCAATTGTTGGAAGCCTTTGTCCGTAAACTGGGTTCCATTGTCTGTTACCAATTCAGCTGGTATCCCGAACCTGGAAATTATGCTTTTCTCGAAAAATTTCCGGATTCTGGCAGAGGTGATAGTAGCTACTGGTTCAGCTTCTATCCATTTTGTGAAATAATCTACTGCCACAATTAACCACCTTAGTTGTCCTTCAGCCGGTTTGAATGGTCCTAAGAGGTCCATTCCCCATTTGAAGAATGGCCAAGGAGAGGATATGTAACTCATTTCTTCTGGTGGGGAGAGGATATGCTTGGCATGTTTTTGACAGCTATCGCATTTTTTCACATGCTCTTTTGCATCCCTCTCCATAGTTGGCCAGTAATATCCAGCCCGCAGCGCTTTTCGAGCTAGTGCTTTGCCACCCATATGATGCCCGTTGATGCCTTCATGGATTTCTGATAATACGTAATCAACATCTTCATAACCAAGACATTTTAGCATTGGGGTATGCAAACCTTTCCGAAACAGCTGATCATCCACCACTGTATAGTGCGTCGCATCTCGAATGAGTTTCCGAGATTCCAGAATGTCCTCTGGTTTCGTACCTTGTTCCAGGTACTCGATGATAGGGTGCCGCCAATCTGTCATAGCGGTGATCATCATGACGCAACTCGGGTTGGGCATATTTTGCTGTATTACCGTCCTGTGGTTTCCTGGATTTTTTGTACTGGCCAGTTTGGATAATATATCAGCTCGGCCATTTTCTTCCCGAGGTATGTGCTCCGTGATCTTTAACCTGGGATAACCCAGCTATTAGAGCCTCATACTCAGCTTGATTATTTGACGTTGGAAAGTTTAACTTTAGCGAGTGTTCTATGGTGATTCCGTCTGGGCTTTCGAGAATGATACCAGCGCCACTCCCCTTTTGGTTAGAAGATCCATCAACAAAGACTTTCCAAGTTCTGCCGGTTTGGTGTTGTTCCTGGTGCGATGACGTCATTTCCATTATGAAGTCGGCCAAAGCTTGTGACTTAATAGCCTTCCGACTTTCATAACTAATGTCGAATTCACTTAGCT